>CAHIKZ030000687.1:170000-202500 GCA_903632075.3 Acanthosepion pharaonis
AATTTACTTTCACTGAGTCGTTTTTTTCTGTATTTCTCACTAAAAGAAATATTTGTCTTTACAAGCGTTTCTCTGTCTATATTTCCGTCTTCGACATAATTTCTTTTTTCATCTCTGTACCTCTCCTGAACCAATTCTTGTTTTCCTAATTTTCTCTATCGTTTGTTTTCCTTTTTCAATGGAAATGATATGTTTGTCAGACACCGACAACTACTATCTGCTACCTTTTTCCACTATTTTCATTACTGTCACCCAGAATCGAAAATGCAGACGACAGCACTAAATGAAAAGAATAAGTTGAATAAAGCCAATTAAAAATCTGTAGAATTAACAATTTTATTTCATGTCGGATTTATTCAGACTCTACATCAAGAATATCCTTAGGGAGTTGTGGAGACCCAACACCGATTTATAAGTAGCTGTAATCTTAGGTGTGCTGGTGGTGTAATGGATAACAGCTTATAATTAGAAATCGAAGAGCCAAATACCATTGAGGAGGAGGAAGGCATGAATCCACCTATTCCCGCTTAGCTATGGGTTAATTAGGACTTGTATCAGTAAATCATTATTATCCAAAAATACTCTTACGATCCAGAAATATTTTCTGGTTTTAAATAACTTGAAAAAGATTGATACTCCTCCCCCAAAAAAATAAAAAAAAACTACACCGATTGATTAACGGCGAGCACAATCTTAACAACATAAAATACGCCGATGACACTGTATTGATGGTAGGCACGCACAAGCACCCGCACGTATCCGGTCATCGGGAGAGTCATCCTCTCTCCCTATTCTCTTTCTCTCGCCTGGTGACGGTAGTGATGTCTGTGAATCAAAGAGTCTAACGAGGCCATTCGTGTGAATTTGATTTTGATGGACAAGTTTCCACACTTGGCCAGAAGCGCTTTCCTTGCGGCTCAAAGGGAATTGAGACGGGTAAAATTTGGCCAACCTCGTTGCATCGGGTTGTCGGATGCTTGGTCTGTCAAGGTTCGCCTTGATTACGCCAGCCCGACTGGTGCTGACCTATTCTGTCGTATAGATATTTGACTATTCCGCAGTTGGGGTCTTCGTGGAACTGGTCGCGTTCAGTCTGCTTCCCCCTCTTCAATCTGGTGGGAAGAATAGGTTAAACTATACCTATCCTATAAGGATTTGTACGTAAGTGAATATAACGAACCCAACTGAAATTGGAACACGGCTCTCCTGTTAACAATTATCCATTACACCACTCTCATATAAAGCTTAGAGCACCTGGTACTGTCAAGCAGTCACCCAACTAGGTAACTCCTTGTTGTCTACCAAAATCTAGGTATGAAGAAGTCCTCACACTTGGCCAAACTTGAATTGAGAGAGGCGAGATCTGGCAAACCTGGTTGTTTCGGGCTGTCGAATACTTGATCTGTCAAAGCCCTCCTTGATAAAGCCAACCCGACTGGCGCTCCCTTCTTTCGCCGTTTTGGCCATTGAGATCGTGTAGATCTTTGCCTATTCCGCTGTTGGGGTCCTCACAAGGTAGCAGTTGGAAAAACAGACCATTAATTGTAAGATGACAGAATGGATGGTTGTCAGCAAGAAAAAAAAACAGCTAAACTCCGAACTACAAATTGGAAATACCAAAACCAAACAGTGCATCTCGGAAGTGTTTTAACAAAGGATGGAGACGGTGGCACCAAAATCCAAAAGTGCATTAGAATAGCAAAAGATGCATTCAAAAAACTAAACAAAATACTAAGAAACAAGAAAAATTCGCTAGAAACAAGAGTGCTGATTTAACATGTAATGTTAATCCTTCTATGTAGCAATTAATGCTCGACAATTTCTATAGAGATAACTTCAGGTAACAGAGATATAGTTCTACAAAATCATGTTGAGAATACCATCGACGAAGCGAGGAAGCAACAAGAATTTTCAAGGATAATGAAAACGAAAACAGCTCTTATATTTAAAGTCAGAAAATGTCAGTTGACCATGTAACTGCCGGACATCAGAAAATGGCAGAAATCACGTCATTCCACATTGCTACCAAAGGTAGTGCAAAGCTTAAAACAGGAAATAAAACGATCATTAATGATTTTTATTGTTTCAGGCAGCAACTCCACCTTTTCATCGTCCTGGGTGTGACAATAAACTACATCCGCGTCCTGGGTAAGACGATAAACTACATCTGGCAGCAAGGCCTCTGATCAGGAGGTTTTGAGGAGAGTCGAACCACCTCGTAATTGCTGGTTTTTCCAGGTCCACTATGACCCGGGGTGGTAGCAGCTGTTAGGGTTCCATCTATGGGCAAATAGTTAACCCCCATACTGTGGTCAAAACACCATGAACATGTAAAAATAGGTTTTAATACCAGAATATTACCAGCAATAAAAATGTTGTCGGTATTAAATAACCCATTCAGCTTCATATTAGTGATTAGTCAAATTTATTGGATAGTTGTCCTGTTTGCTAAACATAGATGGTTTTTTTTTTTTTTTTTTTTTTTTTGTTAAATCATTACGCCCCAAGCAAGACGATAAGACATTGCATTAAAATTTTTGAAGATTGTCGATGGCAGAGAAGCAAGAATCCGGAAGAGAGTTCCACAGGTGAGAAGTGTGAGAAACGAAACTATTAGGATTATATCTACTTCAACAGTAAAACAATGAGACCTGATTGCCAATCTAGTAGTACGCTTAAATTCATTCGGTCGAGGTACAGAGGAGATGATTTTATGAGAACAACTGCCATGAAAATATTTATGGAAAAGACAGAGGGAAGCCACGTCAAGGCGGTGTGAAAGTGACTGAAGCCGGGATGCCTGGTCAGGGCTAATAATATTATTAACCCTTCTTTGGATATTATTGAGAATCTCGAGATATATAACAGGAGCAGTTTGACCAGATATGGCAGCAGTATCCTATGCACGGAGGAATTGTAGATTTATGTAGAAATGTGTTCGGTTTGGCGCAAGGTTGCATGTCTTTTGACATCCGGTTAGGATCAAACTCGTTGTTAAATAAAAATGGTCAACCAGACTAGTTCGTTAAATTTACCACAATGTTGAGGCATCCATGTTTTTACGGTTTCTCGTTCTCCTTCCCTCTCTTTCATGGCTGCTTTATTCGAACTGTTTTATACGCAGTCACAGGTTAATTCAAACCATACACATTCCTTATTCTTTTTGATAAGATACGAACAGGAAACAGCTTTTCTGCCCTATTCGTTTTCGCTTTTGATAAAAATTATCATTCGGATATTTTTCCTTTTTTAATATTCAATTTTAAATAACACATTTTCTCGTAGTTAATAGTAAAATGTATTGACACCAACACTACGTGCTTTTGCAAAGCACTGCGCCTCAAGTTTATATTAATTTCAATTTCTCTGATTCGTTTTATCTGTTTCTTTTCATTTTCTTTTTTTTTTAAACCAAGATTAAAACCACTTAACAAAATTCTTATAACACTAAAAAGAAGAAAAAAAAACATGAACGCAAAACGGAAAAACGAAACGAAAGAAACAAAGCAAAAAACGAAACTATAAAAACGAAAAACGAAACGATTAAGAAAGGAAGGGGAGTGAAAAAAAGAACGAACGAATGGTTGTTCCTAACACATGCAAACGAAGCAAAAAGAGGAGGCGGCAAAGGAAGAGGTGAAAGAGAAGAAACCAGTCACCGTACCCATTCCAATAATTGCTTTCTTTTATTAAGTATAGAGTACTTTTAATGTAATGGAATTCTTTAGAAAGACAAGTACGCAAGTGGAAAAGGCAGGCGTGCTATAAACTTGAGCAGACGGCTGCTGCTACTGCTGCTGCTCGTTTTTTTTTGGCGGGGGGGCGGGTTGTCGTTTCTTCCCGTTGCTGCTACACGTGGTACCTATCGCGGCTCAGTTCGTAAACACAGAGTTAAAGAATAATTGATAGTATCAAATTCCGCTCCGTAGCCAGAGGATCGAGTTCACGTTGGACCAGATCTTTTATTTTTTACTTATATTTATTTTGTAGTGTTAATTAATTTAGCCCTTCTCTCTTGGAAACAATCCTGTTCTTTTATGTTCACTCTCCTTAATGTTTTCATCTTTCGTTCTCTCACACTCAGTAACCCCCTTGTGTCTTAGTGGTTTTATTGCCTTGCTTGGGATGAAATGATTAAAAAATAATGTAATAAATATTTCATTTGATTTTGTAATATTACCTGAGATTCTCACTGTTCTAAACTCTTCTTCTTCTTTTTCTTCTTTTTCTTCTTCTTCTTCTTCTTCTTCTTCTTTTTCTTCTTCTTCTTCTTTTTCTTCTTTTTCTTCTTATTATTATTATTCATTCTACGACCGTAATAATATAGATTAAAAACAAACAATCTGTTAACAGCATTAGAACTAGCATACGTTATTCTGTCGAACCGGAATAAAGTTTTTGTTATGGATTAGGCTACGGAAGCTGAGAAACTAACGTCATTCAAATTGATTCCTACAGTTACAAATAACTATTAATTATGACAATATTTGACCTAAAAATTTGAAGAATCTAAGACAACCAACATAAAAGCCGTCCTATCGGGTGGCATTTCTACTAGCTCCTGCGAAGGGTTTTTGATATACGTTCATCACATTAGGTAGGGATGAGTAGATGCTATAGGCAACAATAAACATCATAAGAACACAAAATTGATTGCTGCATTTAAGTATTTCATTAATATTTAATCTTACCTTTTAAAAATTCAACAATAATTCTTCTGCCGACACTTAATTTAAAGACAGTTGTATGTATGTTGTTTCTTACTTTCTCTACAAACAATTATTTTTATTTACATGGGTGACTTTCGCTGGATTTTGCAATTAATTTCTATTATTCCCAAATTTTTTTCCAAGGTATAAAAATTGTTATCATACAAAAAAATTCGTCCCATAGTATCACGTAAAAATTCACCAAAAACAATCGCAGGAATGAAAAATTAAAAATTTCAGGATTGCGGGTTCGGATCCAGTCCGGAATGTTTATATATATATATATATATATATATATATATATATATATATAATGTAATATAATATTTGCTCAAAGGAGTCTGCCTGATTCCAAAATGTTAAATTTTTGGCTTTGGCATCTAGGAGTAAATTTGAAAAAGGGACACATTGATTTGGCATTTATTATATAGTAGATGAACTATTGAGAGTTGTGTCCCTTGAATTGAAAATGTGTGACACAGTGACATTGGAATTTATTATGTAGATTACCAAACGTTTATTGACCAGCGTAACGCACTGTGTGGTTTATATTGTAAACATTGTAGAAGCAGATTAGTGTCGTCTCAGTGATAGATTATATTTCAAGTTGATATTTATTTTCTCGTTCTATATTTCATTTGTTCTGCGAAAATTTTATCTGTAGGAATAGATGTTAAGTAAAACTAATAAATTACTCCTTTCGATGGCAACATAGAGAACGTTTTCTGCCCTCAATCAACATGGCTGATGCTAATTTTCAGTATAACTAGTCTTCACGATGTCTTGGGATCATGTTTTGTACTGAAAGTTTGTTCGCAGAAACCCTCTACCTGGGTTTTCTAGTGTGGGAATATATATATATATTATATATATAAAGTCTATTTAAACTCGGCGTCTGTAAAAAAACTGGATAGCATTGGCATCCGAGGAAAAATAGAAAAAAAAAAGACAGAAAGCACCAGAAACCTCCGAAAAGAGCGAAAGAAATCGTTCAGAACCTTAAATCTCTGGTACAATCCAAAAATAAAATTAAAAAAAACAACAAAAAACAGCAACGTGTAATAGGTTAAAACGAAGAATGATCAAGCACTAAGTAAAAGTAAAATTCACCCTGATGATCCCATGATCACAAAGTTACCATGTACCTTGAGTGGCCCTTGGGCCTTTTACTAGGTGAAATTAGAAAAAAAAACTGCGATAGGCATTCATCTTGCATATTTATAAACCTACAATTCGTCCGTGCATTGAATACTTTTGCCATATCTGGTCTATTGCTCCTGCTATATATCTCGAGGCTCTCGACAAAATCCAAAGTATATGTAATGTTCTAGTCCTGACCTGGCATCTCGGCTTGAGTCATTTTCTCACCGCCGTGATGTGGTTTCACTCTTTCTTTTCTATAAATATTTTCCACGCAGTCGTTCTGATGATCTTTCCTCCTTGTTAACCCGACCGCATAAATTTAAAGTTACGACTACGTTGGCAATTAGGTCTCATCGTTTTACTGTTGAACTAGTTAAATATAACCGTAATTTTTCTACTGTTGACCTGCTTCCGTGCTAACTACAATCTGCAGATATTGAAATGCAGCACTAATCGCCAAATGTCTTCCTGAATTTTATTCTTTATTCTCACTTCTTCTCACTAAAGTCTTATTCTCTTTCATTCCGAGTAGCCCACTTGTATCTTAGTGGCATTATCGCCTTTCTTGGGTAGGTGGTTGAAATGATTAAAAAAAAAAATTCTAACCTCGCTTCCACTATATATATATATATAGACACACAAGTATAGGATTGGTATAGACGGAATAAAATTCCAATAACCAAAATCACTATTCTTAATAGAGTGCTCAATACAGTGTAGAGAAAATAGTATTTATTCAAAAATTATAACATAAACATGTTATAGCATCACTACAAAAATAGCCATTTTGTTTCAATACTTCTGGTGTCTTGTCAGGTGATGATGTTGAGTGCAGAAGTGGACATTGAAGTCAACACTCAGAGGTGAGTCTGCTTCGTCAGAAAACAGATTGTCGCCTCTGGGTGTTGACATCAGTGTTCACTTTTATATTTACATACGCTTTATCCCTGATTCTGAGCACTTTAACCCATAAATATAGCATGCCTTAAAAACACACACACACACATATATAGCAAGCCGATTAAAGAAATCCAAGAGGTAAAAAGGTAAACAAAAATAGCATTGAGTAATAAGACTAATAGTATTTATTATGTATTACAAGGTTTTTTGGGCAAATAGGAGCGTGTTAAAAATTGGAATGTTCACAAACGTCTGTGTCTTTTCTTAACGAGGAAATATGAAGTTGAACTGTTACTTTGAAATGGATAGATATAACTATAAATTGTTTGCTAACAGTTTCTTTTCTCTCGTCTCTCTTTCTCTCTCTTGTGGAACTCTCTCCCGCCAACTTTGATATTCCATAATTTAAATGCAATGCTAATCGTAATCTTCTGTCTGCTTAATTCCTGTTCATTTGTTGTCCTCTCTCATTAATAGCAGTTTTCGCGTATTCTTTAACACTTAACAACCTCTTGCGTCTTAGTGGCTTTATTGCCTTGCTTGGCTGATGTCTCTTTTTCTGTCTGCCTCTCTCTCTCTTTATAATTTCACATCATAAACATAACAGTATATATAGTGTTATGTTTATGATGTGAAATGTGGTTCCCCTTGATTATATTGATAAGTAAGTCCTTAATATAGGGCTGTGATTAATGATATATGCTCACAGACTACCCTGCTCTCTCCTCTCATTTGATCTTGTAACTAAGCTTGCTAAGTAATTCATTAAGTTCCGGGTTGTGTTTTAGTTTTAACCAATTATTATCCCAGGTCTCTTTTTAAGGTGTGAAAAGAAAAAAAAACAAAAAAAAAATAAATAAATAAAACTCGTGTCCATATTTTGACTACCTTAGCAGGCCAGGTATCGAGCAGGCTGTTGGAATTGTTCCTGGTTTTACTTTGGTGCTGTAAAATGCTGCACGGAATGCCTTCGATAAGCAGTGACTGCTTATAATGGCTTCCATCTAGGCTGCCGCTGCTGCCTCGACCTTCTTTCATTGAACCGGGTCATTCTAGTCTTGTTCGATTGTAGCGGTTCTATCTATAATCCAAACGAGAAATAGCTTCCATTTTCGGACCAAAGACACACGTGTCTTTGTGACTGTGTGTCCGTCCGAAGTGTATCAATAAATATGTAGCCTATAACCGGTTGAATTTCAATCTTTCTTTCTTTTATTTCCTATGATGTTCGATATCTGTGATAAATATTCGCTACTGAATTAAGCACATTGAAAACGAAAGAGATTCTGTTGAAAAATAAAATAGTAAGTTAAATGCTTTATTCATAGTGTCGGCGAATCGAATCTTGCATCTGGTACTATGTCTCGACGGCTGATTTCCGAAGGTGAAAATTAGAGAGGGTAAACACTGAATTCAAAACCTGTGGAGGGTCGTTTGGGGACCTTATGACTTCTAGTGCACCAGGTCTCCGTATTTGTCCTTCAAAGAGTGTGGTTGGTTCTGCACAAAGCCTTCACCAATATCAAATCATATATGCTGGTGTCTGGATATCGACGGGAGAGTCCACTATATATAGAGTTGTGTGTGCGATTGACTATTTAGGTAATAGCATTTTGCAGCCATTGCCTTCTTAGGTTATGGGAAAGTGATTTATCCTAAAGCTCACACACCCACTCTCTCACCTCTGTCAACCACAGCAGGATGACGATGACTTGACATTTTGTAGCGACATCAGAGAATTGAACAGTATAGGGAAGTGGATTCATGCCTTTCCTAATGGTATGAGTTGCATATTTTCCAAACAGTGTCGGAGGTTTGTGTTCGAACCCAGCTAGATTTTCAAAACAGACGCACTTTTTCTCCTTGTATTTACCTGTCTCAGGGGTCTTCTGTTGTGTTAATGGAATCTGCTTATCTTCTTGGAGAAAGAAGGCATGAATGTACTCCTCCCTGAACTTTGTCTTAAAATTATAGTTATTTTACTAAGCCTAGTGTTGTTTTAGCAAAAAGCCACAATTGTGGGATATCCGGCCAATCACAAGTAATTTGCTTAAGTTTTCTTGGGTACGCAGACGGGTACACACCTTTAAAAATGGGTACCCACTAAAAATGTTTGAAGTAATAAGAGTAATGGTCCTTAAGACCAAAACGCAAGCCATTAGATCATGGCAAATGTGTTCTCGCGATTTATTCATACTTGGGAGCTCTTTTTTTTTTTTTTCTTTTTTTCTTTTTTTTGCGTGTGTCCGTACTGCGATCTTATTCAAACGATTGGAGTCATTGACCTAATCAAGGAGCAGTATGTCATTTCTAGATAAATGCAACAATTGTTAGGAAAATGGGATGAAATATTGATTTTGCCATGTTGGGGTGAAAGTGTGTGTGTGTGTGTGTGTGTGTGACTTGCTAAAAATAAATCTTGTCTCTTTAATATATTGTTTTCCGGAATTTTTGCAACAAGACTGATCATCTTCCTGCGCGTCTCAGATTTAAACTACAACACCAGTTTTTAAAGATTGAATTTCGGATGGAATTTTCCCCTTTTGCGGGGCCCAACCTGCAAAGTGCAAACTTATCACCACCCCTATCCACGCACCCCCGCACGCGTCATACTCGCCTCTCTTTCATGTCCCGATTTTGCGGCAATTTCTGCCCGGACTTGAAACATTGCTCCTCCACCCCCACCGCCGCCTCGTGATTCAGCCGCTTCAAGTATCAAACTTAAACCTCTTATAAACGACATTAATTATGTCTCGCAAATAATTAAAAAAAAAATATTAAAAAAAATTAGAGAGATGAGTAAAGTGTCAGAAAGAAAATGGAGAAACCCAGAATTCTGTGGATAGAGGCAAACAGAAAATGATCCAGATTTTTTTTTTTTTTTTTTTTTTTAAATAAATAAGAAAAAAAATGAAGCCCCATTTGGTTGTCTTTCGCTTTTAATCGATTTTAACCTCCAACCTTCTTTTTGTAAACAGTGTGTATTTAATTCCCCCCCCCCCTCACACACACCCCACGTCATCGCTCAGGACAGGTGTTATCCAAAAATGTCGGATCATATTTCGGGAATCTCTCTTCTGACGTAATATCCGGCCTCTTTTTACCGGATTGACGTCATATCGGTGATGTTTCAACTCTTTGGCATTGCACTTTGTCAGGTTAGCTTTTTTGTATTGTTTAATTTATTTTTATTTTATTTTTTCTAGTGATAATTGTAAATTTTCTTGGAGAATTTAGATTAAACCATCCTAAGTTTTCTCCTCACGTTTTTTTTTTCTTTTCTCTCTCTCACTTTCTTTCTCTCACTCTCTCTCTCATATACACACTTCATCTCTCATTTTTGACTCGCTCTCTATCATTTTTCTCTCCTTTTCATTTTTCTCTCTTTTTTTTTTCATTTTTCTCTCCTCTCTCTCTTCTGTCTTTTTTGTTGCTTCTCTCTTTTTCGTTTTATTTTTTTCTCTCTCTTTCCTCTTTCTGTCTCTCTCTTTCCTCTTTCTGTCTCTCTCTTTCCTCTTTCTGTCTCTCTCTTTCCTTTCATATATATAAAATCAGCGTAGGTATTACCTTCATTTGATCTGACTTGGTGGCGCTGTTTAAAGACTATAAAACTTCGGACATAATCTTCCTCTTTCTCTCTTTACATCTAGAAGAATTATTAGTGCCGGATAATCTTTGTCCCTGCTAGGGTGGGGGACTTCCTTTCCTCTGGGCAACTGAACATTTACACAAATATCACGCTGTCTATACAGTAGTACATTTTCTCTTTCATTTATTACTGATATAAAAATACATGAAAATGTAAAATGTTGAAATTTATCCCATTTCCTTTTACCCCTACAAATGATGACAACCCGTCAGTTAACATGTGTAAATTTGGGTTACCACTGCTTTTAGTTGAGCTAGAATCAGTCTCTGCAAGGCCAGGTTCGTCTTGCAAGTCTCTTCATTTTACTTTTAAAATTTCCTGCCTGAATTTTTTTTTTCCTGAATTTCACCATTTTTTATTTTATTTTTTTAAATTTATTTCGAACATTACATTTTTCGATTAAATTTTAATTATAATTTCTCCTCTGCTTTGATTAATTTATTTTTTTACACTGTTTTGTGGCTTCTCCTTTTTCCCTTATTTCTTTCCCCAAAATATTTCAGCAATATGAATCCGAACGTTAAACACATTAAACTCTTTCATCTTCCTCTTCATTTTTTTTTTTCCTCAACTCCGGCAGCTTCCTTTTTTTTTTCCCACCTTACATCACAACCTGCTATTCACAAATTCTGAAATCTTCAACTTGATAAATAAATACAATAATGCTAACAATAACAATAAGAAAAAGGATTCACGACTCTCTTTTCATTTTCTTTATTTAATTTTATTTAAACATCAATTTCGACCCTTGCTTCCCCAACGTTTCATTTAAATCAGGGTCGGGAGAGAAGAAATGATAATTTCTTCCAGTAGTGAGGGTTGTCCTTTCGACAATTTTTCGGGTCCGTTGGCGTTAGAAATCAGACAAAATGGCGCAAAATCAGAAAAATATTTCTCTTGAGGGCGGTGGGGGATAAAATAAATGGAAAAAAAAAAAGTATTCTATCGTTTTTAAATAGTTTTTAATTAAGTCTTTAATTTTTTTTTCCTTTTCTTTTTTTTTCTTAATTTTACTGAGTTTGTAAATTAGAAAAAAAAAAAAAATACAGCGCATTTACACACTCAAATTTTAGTACCTTATTCGTCCGTTTCATTCATACATATTTTATTCCAGTTTTTATATAATCTATTTTAAGTGTTTCGTTTTTCGTTTCTTTCTCAGTTTTGATTTTTTCATTCTTCTCTCTTCACATTTCTTTGCGCTTTCTTTCAATTAACAATTTAAGACAAGCGTTTCTTTTCTTTCACGATTAAAAAAAAAATTTTTTTAATTTCTTTTCATTCTGTTCTAGCATGAAATTTTAATCTCAAAAATTTCTATAGGCTTTTTTTTCACTTTCAGTGCATTGCAAAAAAAAAAAATTCGTTATTAATCTTTCAATTAGGATTTAGTTGACGGTGAAAATTTTTAATTGATTCCGATTTTCTTCAGAGGCTTCGAAAATATCGCGAAATTCTAAAAATGCCTACAGGAATAGCACCATGGTTATAAAACCGGATTAAAACTGTCAAGTCGTAATTCAAATGCCTTTAAACTGATGTGTGGTAGTCATAAATCCTTTGAAGGGTTGAAGTTGCAAGAAAAAAAAGTGAGATGTAACTATGCAGAGTCCCTCTCTTTGAAATAAATATATATATATATATATATATATATATATATATATATATATATATATATATATATATAATTTCCGCGTATAAGACGAACTTTAAATCCCAAAAATCACACTTAAAAATTGGACATCGTCTTGTACTACTTTCCTAAAGAATAAACCTTAAATTCTAAGATGTTTGTTGGTAAGCTGACCTCGGCCTCAGTACGATAATTAATAATGTACATGAAAATATTCACCTTATCTAATAATCTGATAATAAACGTAATAAAACCATTTCCGCTTTATATATTACTGACATAAGTTCATAATAAATTGTCTGTTCGAAGAATAATTCCATATCAATGAAATCAACTTGTATCCATGCAAACCCAACTGAGAAAATGTAAACATCGAGTTATTGATTGCTTTCACGGCAATGGAATATACTATTTTCGTACATTATCGTACTGTTATTAGCGGTATTTTGTGATTGTCGATGAAGTATAAGTAAATGGCCATTAGTACACCAGGCTGTTTGTTAATGTTTAGATATGAAGGAAGAAGTATTCGCAAGAGATCACGTGATACAATGTAAACAAAACAATTTTGGTGGACTTGTGCAGGAAAAAAACATGATATAGAATCAGTTTTGTAATTTCGTTTATTTTGAATTTCTAAGGATACAGTAAGTAACAACATTTCCAATAACATCCTCTTTATATAATCAATAAGTAGTCTGCTTATACTACAAGCATAGGATAAATTCATACCAATTTGCTGTATTTCTGATCTCGTCTTATTTAAAGATCGCCTTATACGCGGAAATATACGGTGTGTATTTTACACACACACACACACACATATATATATATATATATATATATATATATATATATATATATACATGCACACTTACAATCGGAATATAATACTTAGTCCTTGCTGACGCGTTTTGACATTCAACTTTATCAAGGCAACTCATGATAAACAAAAGAGAAATGTTGTGTAGATACACGAAATAAAAAAAAATTACTAACACTTTTTTTCCCTTTTTCTTTCTTTTTTTTAATGTGTGTTTTTGTTTTTCATGTCGCCAATTTGTTAAAGTTGTTAGAATATAACTCCGACATATTCTGAGATCTTTATATATATATATATATATATATATATATATATAGTGTGTGTGTGTAATGTTGATAATATACTATAGTTTTGGGACCACCCTTTGTATTTTGAGTAATCGCCTAAAAACTGATGGATACGTGCCTTTTTCAAAACTATTTTACTAGCTCACTTTGTCTTTTTGATTGAGTTTTATCATATAATCGATAATAACAATAAAATTAACCCATTACTTTATGACATGCCCGCGAAAGTTTAGCTCTTTTTACCTAATCTACCTTGCTGACTAATGGTAAAAAAAAAATCACTCTAAATTTGTTCACTACTTTTATTTTCCAATAAATCCTTAATAGGTAACGTACTGAAAAAAGAAAGATGTATTTTTTTTTTTCCATTATAAATTTTCAATTTCGATTTGCGGTTTTTTCACGAGGGTAAGCGGGTAAAATTGACGAATGCGTCAGTTATTGACAGGAGTGTAAGGGGAAGCCGATACATCAATCGCTTGATCTGTAACCAAAGTTAATCAGAAAATAGATATCCCCTGTTTAAAGATGGCATTTTCATCATATTACAAGTAAAATACGATTAAATTAAAAATTAATTTAAGTGATTTTGGAAAACTTAGATTTCAAAGAAGACTTATATATAAAATTAATACAACTGTAAAATGTATCACGTAGCAGATGGATGTTGCTTTCAGCATCCCGACTAATATAATTAATGGCTGGGTCCACTCGTTTTCCGAGCACACCTGTGTACTATGGCGGCTAGCCAGTCTCTATCGCCAATACCTGCTCAGCCTAAAGGTTTTAAGGCACGTTGCAAAGGTTGCCTCGCTCTGTGGTCGCCTCCCAAAACCGATAACATAAAGAAGTCGCCTTCTTGACGATTTACTATGGTGAGATTCGAACCCGTATTTCTCTGTCTCCCTCCTCTCTCTATATATATATATATATATATATATATATATATATATATATATATATATATATATATATATAAAATCATTATTATTATTAATCAGCTTCTATCTTTTTATGCAAATATTGGTCGATTTTTGCATGTTTCATATTAACGTTTTTCTTATTGGCTCTTAATGTTTCACTTTAAAAATTCAAGGAATATTTTTATGCTAAAAAAAAAAATACCCAATTCTTGCTAAATCTCTCCCATTGAGGATATTCAATAAAAAAAAAACATTCCTACTTAATTCATTCTTTCCGGTTGCCATCTTTAACACCACCTGCAAAACACACGCACTCTATATATATATATATATATATATATATATATATATATATATATATATGTATATGTATGTGTGTGTGTGTGTGTAGTGTATGTAAAATATGAAAGGAATGTTTTTAAGGGTTTTACACTTAAAATCTTTTTATACTATCTTCTAATATAATTTTCTTTTTACGTTTATAATTCGTTCAATAAACACTAAGAAAACTGCTGTTCTCAGCCTTATTCAATATATATGTCGTCAAATTACATACAGAATCGACAATTTTCTAATTTCCAGTCTCACCCACTCTCCTATAAATTAAACAATAAAATAAATCTATACAAAAAATACGGCGCGTCTCACACACACACACACACACACACACACACACATATATATATATGTGTATGTGTATAAAGGTGTGTGTAATACATCTAACTAGATTTCAATTAACTGCCATTCATTTTTCCTAGATCGTTTTTAACTCCCCCCCCTTTTTTTTCCTTTTCTCTGACGTGTTTGACGCACTTAAGTCTTTTCAGGGTTGGCGAATTATGTTTGAAACGAGAGATTAAATCTTCCCAACCCGCCATCTTTCTACGATCGTGTCTTTATCAATTCCTACTTTTTAATGGAGCATTTAAACGCCAGAATCGTGTGAATGGAAATCCGTTGTTTGATAATGGCGTCAGGATTTTGCATATTTTATTGGCTTTGGTAGGGACAGCCTTATTTCTTCTGAACTCATCTCTCTCTCTCATTTCATCTCTCACGTCTCTCGTTTCATGTCACTCTCTCTCACGTCTCTCTCGACACGCGTCTCTCTCTCGTTTCACGTCTCTCGTCTCGCGTCTCTCTCTCGTTTCACGTCTCGCGTCTCTCTCTCGTTTCACGTCTCTCGTCTCGCGTCTCTCTCTCGTTTCGTCTCGTCTCTCTCTCGTTCTCTCTCGTCTCTCGTCTCTCTCTCGTTTCGTCGTCGCGCGTCTCTCTCGTTTCGTCTCGCGTCTCTCTCTCGTTTCGTCTCGTTCTCTCTCTCGTTTCTCGTCTCGCGTCTCTCTCTCGTTTCGCGTCTCTCTCTCTCGTTTCACGTCTCTCTCGTCTCTCCCCCTCTCTCGTCTTGCATCTCTCTCGTTTCGTCTCGCGTCTTGCGTTCTTGTCTCTCCCCTCTCGCATTCCCCCTCTCACTTCTCCTCTCTCCTTTGCATTCCCTCCTTGCCTCTCTCTCTCCCTTCCTGCTTCTCCTCTCTCTCACAGCTCCCATTCTCGTCCTTTACCTCTCTTTCTCCTTCCATCTCTCTTCTCCTTTTCTCTATCCCTCTCATCTCCGTGTCTTCCCTTCTCTCCCCCATTCTCGTGTCTTCCCTTCTCTCCCCAAGCATTCTTGTGTCTTCCTCTTCTCTCCCCCTCATTCGTGTCTTCCACTTCTCTCCCAAGCATTCGTGTCTTCCTCTTCTCTCCCCCAAGCATTCCGTGTCTTCCCTTCTCTCCCCTCCTTCCGTGTCTTCCTTTTCTCTATCCCCAAGCATTCCGTGTCTTCCACTTCTCTCCCCAAGCATTCCGTGTCTTCCACTTCTCTCCCCAAGCATTCCGTGTCTTCCACTTCTCTCCCCAAGCATTCTCTGTCTTCTTCTCTCCCCCTCATTCATTTTCTCATCTTTTCTTTTTCATCCCGTGTCCTCCTAATCTCCTCCCCAAAGCATTCTCTGTCTTCCCTTCTCTTTTTTTTCGTCTCTCCATTTTTCCTCTCTTTTTTTTTTCTCTGCTCCACTTGCCTCCCTTTTCTTTTTTTTTTCCACTCTGCTGGCCCATTTTTTTCTTTTTTTTTTTTACTCTGCCCCTCACTGCTGCCTCTTTTTTTTTTACTCTGCTCCCCACTGCTGCCTCTTTTTCTTTTTTTTACTCTGCTCCCCACTGCTGCCCGTTTCTTTTTACTCTGCTCCCCACTGCTGCCTTTTTTTTTCTCTGCTCCCCACTGCTGCATCTTTTTTTTTTTAATCTGCTCCCCACTGCTCCCTATTTTTTTCTTTTACTCTGCTCCCCACTGCTGCCCCTTTTTCTTTCTCTCTCCTATCATCACTACCATTTTTTTTTTCTCTGCCTCCTCTCTTTATCTGCCTCCTTCTTTCTTTTTCCCCATTTTTCTTTATCCCTTATTTCCATTTTATGTCCCCTCATTGCATTCTCCCTATCTGCTTCCTATCCTCTAACTGCCTGGAGACACTTACAAAAAAAAAAACAAAAAAAAAACTGAATACTGATAAAACTCTACTTTATGCTTCTACCTTTCCACCCACACAACCGACCTCATCATATTTTCATTTCCTGGTCACTAATTCATTTTTCGCTACAAGCTGTGACTTGTCCATTACGAATAAAAAGCACTTATTCTCTTTTTGTCCACTGCATTTTAAAATTTTCCCATTTGCTCTTTGTTAGAAAGACGACCTTTTCTTTCTTTTAATCTTTATCTTATCTATCTCTTGATTCCTTATTAGACTTCGTATTTTAAAAATGTTCTCTTTAAAGCTTTCAACTATATTTAGAATGGTTTTTTTTTCTTATTGCCTACAATTATAAATAGGTAAAATATTTTTGAACAAGTTAGTTTTATTTCAAACCCATGTTACTTCACATTTGATAATTTTTTTATTGACAGAATTCTGGCTTCCCAATGGGATCAACTCTTGGGGCTATATTAACATGTCTTTTCTTAAAGTTTCTAGAAACTGATCCTTTCCAAAACATTTATGTAAAATATATGTAGATTATGATATGAACTGAAATATGTTTTAATAAATTCAACTGGAAAAGTCTATTTAAAAATTAAATATCGTTCTTTGAGTTTCATAAAACGTGTTTGATTAAATTCTTGTTATATACATATATATAGGATGCACCGTAAATGTATCATAATAATGAGCATTTTTTTTTTTTTTTTTTTTTGGTAACTTCCCTACCATCAGTGGGTGACATTTCTACATTCATAATGCTACGACCACTGTCAATCTTTACTTTCAATGGAAAGGAAGCAGGGTGATTTTAACTCACACACAGATACTCATACACATATATTTGCAAGGATTCAATAATTATAGCGCTTTGTGTGTGCGTGTGTGTCTATATATTATATATGTATGTATATTATATTATGTTATATGTATATTATATTATGTTATATGTATATTATATTATGTTATATGCATATATATTATATTATGTTATATGTATATATATTATATTATGTTATATGTATATATATTATATTATATGCATATATATTATATTATATGCATATATATTATATGTATATATATTATATGTATATATATTATATTATATTATATATATATTATATTATATATTATTATATTATATTATATTTATATATATTATATATATATATATTATATATATATATTTATATTATATTATTTATATATATATATTTATATATATATATATATATATATATATATTATATGTATTTATATATATTATATATATATATATATATATATATATATATATATATATATATATATATATATATATATATATATATTATATATATATATATATATATATATATATATATATATTTATTTCATATATATATATATATATATATATATGTGTGTGTATGTATTATCTTTTTTTTTTTTTTCTTTACCTGTCACGTGACCTAATTATTTCAAGATAAGGTTGACTGTTCTTGCTCTCTGGCAATCCGTGTTCAAACCCAAGTGTTAGCAGCAATACTTTATTCGTATATGACATAAACGCAGTCTTATTTGTTTTTATGTGCATTTCTAATATAATTCTGTGTTTGCTATTAAATCTAACCATTGTTTTCTTTTTATCTTTCAGGTAAGCCAATGAGCTGCTTCCTTCTTTCTCGTGGCGTGATTTATAGGTATAGTTATCTCTAAACTTATATGTCTGTTAACTGAAATACAAAAAAAAATTACCAAACTACACTTTCTTTATAATAGCTGATATCTGAAATGCCGAGCGATGGTGAAAAATAATTGAAAAGTACTTATTATTTAACATCAGCCCCCATGCTTGGGTGTGGCTATAGGGTCACTTGCACAGCTGGGATACTCTCTTCACATATCTCTCTGCAAAGCTGGAGAGATATTCATTTAAATATAGTGTGTATTGGGTTCTGTAGACCTGTCAGTTCAAACCGCAGACGATGACCCCCAACTTGATACCTCCCCTTGGCCACAGACAAATGACATTCATACCATTGGGAGGAACCCTCCACCCTTGCTGTTGATTTCAGTCTAGGGTGCCCTCCACCCAGTGACACCGTCACTTCATTAGCTGAACTTAGCTTCTGCGCTAAGCTTACCTCATTCTGTTAACACCTAAATGAATGTTCATCTGCTCATTGTTAGGTTTTGTTTTAATCCTGATGTATATTTAGCCCCCATTGCTGAGGGGTTGGAAAAAGAGATGGATTCACACATTACCCAAAGGTATTTACTCTTCTGGGTATGATAAACTACATCTGCATCTAACAGCAAGGCCCTTGATCAGAAGGTTTTCATGTTAATTTATCGTTTAATTGTTCGTGTTCCTAGATGGTAGCACCTGTCAGGGTCCCAGCTATGGATAAATAGTTAACTCCCCAAAAGGTGTAAAAACATTGTGAAAGTATAAAAATATGTATTAATACCAGCAATATATTTTTGAAAAAAAATATTACCATCAATAAAAATCTTGTCAGCATTAAATAATCCATTGAGGTTGATATGCAGTAAACCAAACCAAACCAAACCAAGGGTAATTATTTGAAAATGGATGTAAGAAACTTGGGTCATTAATATTTACACCACCTGTGCCTCAAATTTTGAAGAGAATTTGTTTTTCATTTTGATACAACTTTCATTATACTGTCTGGTCTAAAATGGTTTTGTAGGATCAGCGACCTTATTTATTGCGTAACCCTTTTAATTTTGAAGAGAACTAAAGTTACTTCATTTTGATAGTAGTTTCATTATTCTATTTGGTCTAAAACTTGTTTTATCGGATTGGAGAATTTGTCGATCAACCCACATGTATAAAAATTGGGGACTGTGATGTCTACTTTCTGACTTTGTGGGATCTTGTCAACGGTCCTGTTAAATTAAGGTATTCAAGTAAGAGAGAAGATACATTTCTCAAGTGTAAGTGAACGTAAAAAAACTCAACTGGAATTTGAACTTGGCTCTCCGATTTCTCTTTCCAGTGCTGTTATCCATTTCACCACTCGCACATCCAATACCTGGTATTTCCAGTGTTCACCCTTCAGGCTCGATGTGATCAGATGCAAACCAGTGTTTCGACATTATATAGTGATTAGAAAAAAAAAATTTCATAACTCCAGTTAACAAATTATAATACTTGTAAAAAATTAACAAAATATGTTATCATCTTTGATAATATAGGTCAATTAGTATTAATATAAAACTTTACTGGATATAAATTGGGGGGTCGGTTTTCTATTGTTATTAAGTAGTAAGCTGATAGCCTATAATTACTGCACATAAACATAATTAAAAATATATAAACACTTCTATCTCAAAGCCTAATAAAAGTAGACTTTTTTTTTTCTTTACTAAAAACTTGTGAGATTGGTTTGAAAAATGAAATTGTTTCAGCCATACTTTTATATAGCCTTCTTCAGTAGCAGGAACTATAAAAATTGAAATTGTTTCAATCAAGCTTTTATACAGTCTTCTTCAGTTGTATGAACTACAAATAAAGGGATTTGTTTTTTCGTTTTTTTTTTTACAATCAGTCCTTTAAATCTAAGTCAATCATTTGAAGGAAAGCCGCACCAAAAAGAATTCAACGGACAGAGAGCTTGTTCTGCTTTCATTACGGATTATACATTTGAATAAAAGGTACACTGGATCAACAGCAACATAAAGGAGAGGTTCAACAATCAGAACATATCTTTGACTTTTAACAACTCGTCTTGAAATTTACAGGCATTATCTTCTGAAGGATTTCTACATGTGAAGAAGGCTGTAGAATGGTTTGGCTGTAACATAAGCAACTTGTGAATCAAGTTCTCCCATTCAAAGAAATCTGGGATTGTGAATGACCCCGTCTTAGACTTGTGTTTCCCAAAATGTGTGATGGAAAGATCCAGAAAGTTGGCAAATAACATAAAGGGAATTAATTAGAAAAAATTAGGATGGCACGGTGTTATTAGAAGCAAACAGAAATTGGTTCTTTTTATAAATCACCTAGATCCTTTCATACAAATGCAGGTGTCGCACTTAAGCCCTAATTTGTTCTTAATGTTCATCAGTGACATTCCCAATGATATCCGTTCTCAATTTGGGATCTCTGCTGATGACAATACCATTTACTCCTGTCACAATAGTAAATCTGATCAGATCGATAAGGTGAGATTGGCAGCTTATGTCAAAAGTGACTTATAGTCTGGTGCAAAGGATAGCTTACCAAAACAAACTGCTCTCTATTGATCATCTGAGAGACCCCTTCTACCTTTCACCAGCATGGCTGATATTAATCTCTAGGAAAGTGACACATTGCACCTTCTCGGGCCTAACATCCTAGGCTAACATGAAGTGAAAAGACTATACTGAATCCATTGTCAGACAATTTTTCTCTCCTGAATCTATCTTGCATATCTATGTCTACTAATCATCTTCGCTACCATATATGGTCTGGTGCTTCTGCCTTTTATTTAGAGATTAGCAGGAGAGCCTGGGGATGTAACAGTAAGAGATAGATCAAGTATCGACCATCATAAACACTGAAAAATAAAATTGACAAAGATTATTGTTTAAGGTTGACAGACACACGTCTTAATTAGTTTGTTTTTTGGGGTTTTTTTACGAATTGGTCAAACCCAAACTCAAACAAAAACATTGTTTTCAATCGTTATGAGTCTATCGATTGAATAGAATTTTATTATAAACAATTGTCTTGTAAATGGAATTTTTAAAGCATTCTGAATGTAAAAATAAAGAAAAAAAGTGTGCAAGACAATAAGAAACACTACCTGCCAAAAAAAGTGAAGTTTTGTTGAAATCAGTTGAAAAATGTAGAAAATCTGATCCCATATATAAACGAACACACACACACACTCAAACAACCTGGGATTTATAATAAGTATAACTCGATATGAGTTGTCCCCTCTTTCATTCTGGCGACAGAATCGTGTTTTATTGTGTTTTCAAATTGATTTCGTGCAAAAACAATTGTTTTTCCAATTTTTGGTGCTGTCAGAACCACCGCAAGGTAATTTTATGTAGTCCTGTGAAGTTTTGTTGAAATCGGTTGAAAAATATAGGAAATCCGATCCAATATATAAACGTACAGACACACACACACACACACACACAATCTGTGTTTTATAATAAGTAAGATTATTGATAAAATAAAAAGAACACTCTGCAATTATTAGTCCTGATCTGACAACCATTAAGTTGCTTCTCTGTGCCTTTTCTATAAAAACTTTCATGGTGATTGTTTGGATGAACTCTTTGCTATGGTACCTAGACTTTATGAATTTTAAGCACAGTACGAGATTCACAAGGTGTAATCAAATTTGAAGTTGAATTGGCTAAATGAAAACATGGTAACAGTTTCTTTTCTCGAACTTGTAGGTCTCTCTTTAAGTTACATACTTTCCGGACAAGTTTGATCTTCAAAAATTTAAGTGCAATGACAATTGTTATCTACTGTCTTTCGAATTACTTTTCTATTGCTCCTGCCCCTTCATAATGTTTGTTTTCTAATTCTTTCACACCCAGTAACCCCCTTGTGTCTTAGTGGCTTTACTGCCTTGCTTGGCATGAATTCAATGAAAAAAAGTGATTTGAGGAAAAAAAGAATAAAATAAAACTTGCATGTAGAGTTTTCTTTTATTTGTTGTCCGAATTAAAACATTCAAGTACATCTTACTGACATTACCTGCACAGGACGTGGTACACATTAACCAACCATTTTTTGAATGCTTTTCTCTTTTTAGGTGTAGCGATATAGCCACAGATGTTTGTCTGGCGGCATCTTATTTAATGGCATCTAACTAAAGCCGAAATTTCTAAGTGTGTTAGCCATATTATATTAGCTATTGATTTCAATTTGTAGCATACCCCATACAAAGAAATATTGGTATAGGGAAGTGGTGCTGAAGCTGTAGCCAGTGAGCAAGGTTGTGGGGGCTGCTAGAAAAAATTTACGAACCACTAGGCATCAAATTGAACTTTAAAAATAAAAAATGAAACAGTTTTACATGTTTTCTGCAGCTTGGCAGGGAATGTGTCAATCTAGAATAATTTTCTCTAGAAATAAAATATTTTTGTTTCTTTTTTTTCTCTACATCTTTTCTCTAGAAATGATTTATGTTACTTCGTTACACATCTTTTCTCTGCAAGTATATATTTTTCGACATCTTTTCTCTGGAAATAATATATTTTGTCTTTTTTTTTTTTTTTACATCTTTTCTCTGGAAATAATATATTTTGTCTTTTTTTTTTACATCTTTTCTCTGGAAATAATATATTTTGTCTTTTTTTTTTACATCTTTTCTCTGGAAATAATATATTTCGTCTTTTTTTTTTACATCTTTTCTCTGGAAATAATATATTTAGTCTTTTTTTTTACATCTTTTCTCTGGAAATAATATATTTAGTCTTTTTTTTTACATCTTTTCTCTGGAAATAATATATTTAGTCTTTTTTTTTACATCTTTTCTCTGGAAATAATATATTTAGTCTTTTTTTTACATCTTTTCTCTGGAAATAATATATTTAGTCTTTTTTTTACATCTTTTCTCTGGAAATAATATATCTAGTCTTTTTTTTTTTTTACATCTTTTCTCTGGAAATAATATATTTTGTCTTTTTTTTACATCATTTTGCTGTGAATAAGATATATTTGTTTCTTTTCTTTTTTTTACATCATTTCTCTAAAAATGTTTCTTGTTTCTTTGTTACACATATTTGCAATGGAAATATATTTTACTTTTTTTAAAACTTTTCTCTACATATATATATATTTAATTTTTTTTTACATCTTTTCTCTGAATAAGATTTTTAAATTATTTTATATACATATATATATATATATATTATTTGGAAGTATTTTTTTCTTTTACATCTTTTCAGTGGAAGTAAGATATTTTTCTTTCTTTTTACATTGATATTTTCTCTGGAAATAGTAATTTCCGAAGCATGGTAGCAGAGGGCAGCCAGTATGGAACGCCCTGTGAGGAGCGAACTCCTCACCCAGTCATAATTGATCTAGCGGGACAAGCTTGTTAACCATTACACCACGGCGAGTTGCCCATCTTTCATTCGGAAATAAGACTTTATTTTTTCTTTTAAATCTTTTGTCAACTATTCGGCCCAACTCCAACTTCACCAATAGCATTCATTTTATTAATTCCATTTAACTGTCACGAGTCAAGCATTGCGAAAACCTCGGTCGACGCAGATCAAAGATTAAATATTTCAATCCTTTCTGACCAATTTCGGATCAATATTCGCTCAAATCCCAGAGGCCTCGGCTAAGTTAGGGACAACACATTTCTCTTACCCTTTTTAATAAGAATACTTAATTAATTAATCCAAAAGAGAAAAAAAAATATTATTTTGATTTTATGTAGATACTCTTTTTATCACTGGGGATTAATATCTTCTCATTAATTTAAATTTTAATTAATCTTGTAATTAAAATCTGTATCCTATCTAATTACTAGTTCTATTTTAGGATACGATAGGATGTCCAAAACGGAAAAGTTTAAAATTAAAGACAAAAATTAAGTGCGATATATTTTTTTAATAATTATTTTCTTTCTCTGTGCGAACAACCGAGTAAAATTAATTTCACTAATTTATTTTCTTTCCATTTCAAAAATCTCTCAAACCTGAACAAAAAAAAAATGTAATGCACACACACACACACACACACACACACACACACACACACACACACACACACAATGGCTGTTTGACTACTCTCGTTTTTCTGAGCACACCCGTCTGCGAGGCTGTTCTGGGCATGACGATAAACTACATCCGACAGCTAGGCCTCTGATCAGGAGGTTTTGAAAGTGTAAAAATACCAGAAAAAAATACCAGAAGTGTAAAAGTACCAGAAATCAATAAAATAAAATACCAGAAATACTTTGTAAAAATACCAGAAATACTTTGTAAAATAAATTAATAAAAAATATTACCAGCAATAAATTGATGAAATAAAAAAATAATAAAAAAAGCATGAAGAAAATAAAAATAATAAAAAAATAAAATAAATTAAAAAATAAAATAATAAAAAAAAAAATTTTAAAAAAATAAAGAAAAATAAAAATAATGAAAAAATAAAATAAATTAAAAGAATAAAAATAATAAAAAAAAAGAAAATAAAATAATGAAAAAATAAAATAAATTAAAAGAATAAAAATAAAGAAAATTGTCCAAAATGAAAAAAATAATAAAAAAATAAAATAAATTAAAAAAATAAAATAAAAAAATTAAAAAATAAAAAGCAATAAAAAAATTTGATGGCATTAAATAACCCATTGAGGTTGATATGCCGTAAAACAAACGTAACCAAACCGTTTGCGAGGACCGCTAACGAATCTCTGCTGCATACACCTGCTCAGGCACATTTGCGTTTATACTGCCATTGTGCTGACCGTACCTTGGTTATCGTTTCTGGGAGATAACGAAATCATGTCCTGATCAGCAGTTTGAACAACACCGGTACGCCCAAAACCTCTCCGTCACGGCAGCGCAGCTGTTAAAGGCTTTTGAAGAGTTTCGTCTTCTCATTTCCACTCACAAGGCCTGGGTTAACTCGTGGTATGCTTTACAAAGGTGCTGAACACTGGGATCGCCTCTCCAAGAACGATAGCATCAAGATGTTTTCTTTCTAACGAGATTCCGAGTGTTACATGGTTGGAAAGCGAACTTTCAAACTACTCGGCGACGTTCCTTTTTATATACGCTGCTGGTCATAATCTTAAGGCCTGTGAGAATAAAGAAAAAAATAAACTTTTTGCGTTATTGGACTAAACCGCTTATTTGCGTTGAGCTCGAAAAAAATGAAAATATCCTATCCCCAAATCTTTAGTGCAATGAGGGAGATGCAGCGGGCAGCTGTTCCCCGACGCAGGGCAACCCTCATTGATATTTTCAGTTGCGATCTGTCCGCAGACAGTCACAACTGAGAGATGAAATGTAGTTTATCCGCAGAAGGCAGATACTACACTTTCATCCCAGCCAAAAGGCCGAGAAAAACGATGTTAATATTTAACGTCCCCCCATCCCACGAGGGCTGTATGTGGCACAAGGCCGGTTTAGCGTGGGTTCTCCGAGCCCGTAGGCTCGGCCAAAATTATTCCGTTTGAACCCGTATAAACGGGTTCAGGGCCTGTCTACCTCCCCGGACGGAACTTTGTCGAAGCAGAGAGTTCGACAGTCATTACCGTTTGCAACAGACAAACGTTGTTATGATACGGAATTTTCGGACCCGTCCTTTCTCAACGAGAAAGAAAAGGAAATTGAACATTTTTCTTTTTTTAATGGTAGGGGGAAGTATTTTTTACTATAATATATTATCCGGTTATCGAAACCTTGGATTATAATACCCGTACTTTTCTTTCGAAATAAACTACGGACCATTTATGACGGATTTTCCCCCCTTGTCTAAGGATTATTCGTAATTTGAAAAATGTCGATCATTATTAAATGACACAAAATGTCTGTCGTGTTTAACATTATTAGCCTTATTGAACTTTTGCCTAAATACAAAGAAAATATATATATGTGTGTGTGTGTGTAAAAACAAAGACTTGTACCCACAGAAAACGAAAATAGATTTAAATAAAATGGACGTCATTATTTAACCTTTAGGACCCTTTCGTCCAACACTTTCTCAAAAGATAAATCGTTGACGAAGCAGGAAACAATCGAAGACACTTCAATAAATAACGACTGAGGAGGAAAAATTGGAACACTATTTCATTATACATAATTTAACGACTCAAAAATGCAATGTTCCAAAAAGAGTATAAAATGGGGAAAAAAAAGTCACTCATAATCCGTCGATCAAACGTAAGGAACGAATAAAATATTCGTTTTGTTGACTTAAGCCCAGCTGATGAAACTTAAAGTAAACAGCCTCAAGGACTCGGAATTGGTGAACCGAATGAGGAAAATGTAAGATGGAAAAAATACGTCACTATAATCGGCGGCACAATTGGGATTGTACAGCAAATGATGTTCCAATTTTCCCTCCTGATTCGTTATTTATTAATGCGTCTTCGATTGTTTCTTGTTTCGCCAACGATTTACCTTTTCAGAAAGTGTAGGCCGAAAGTGTCTTAAAGGCTAAATGACGTCCATTTTAATTAAATCTCTCTCTCTTTCAACATATATATATGTCATCCACAGACAGATTGTTTCGCTCTATCACAGCTCATCAGTATGACTAGACATCCGATTGCCTCAAGCCAGGATCGAAACCCGATTGATTTGGCATCAGTCAGAGAGTTTTCCCCTAAGTTATCCGACAGAGGTGGATTTTTACGTATTTATTTTTTAATAAACACGCCAGTGGCTTAGAATGCTCGATTCATAGAAGAATTTTTGCATTATCAGCAGTTGCAGTCACTGTTTACAATTCGCGCTTTCCCTCTAAAGTGCTCGACTGAATTTTATTTTTTCAGGGTGTAGAGATGTATATATATATATATATATATAATGGTTGAATAATCTAGACATGTTTGTTTATTATTTTAAGCCTCATAAATTCACAGATCAATTTCTTAGTCTTATGAAACTGATTAAGAAAGACGCCGTAGTTTTTCTGATTCCTTGTATTTTCCCAAGTAATGAAAAAAACTACAGAGTCTGTCTTAATCGGGTTAATAATAACACTAAGAAATTGATCTGTGAATTTGAGAGGATTAAAATAAAATGAAAAAAATAATATGTCGAGATTATTCAACCAAACCTGCTTGAATGAAGATATGCTGTCTAAATATACGTATAATACGTGCGTGTATTTACGAATATTTGTTGAAAAGCTCTCAATCCGCTTCCCAAAATGTGGCAGAACATCATCACGGCTTTTTGGCGTGGTGGAATGGCTTCTTGCTCGGTCATTGATCCTTTTCAACGTGTACACGTATGTGTGAGAATAAATGCTTATATTTATATGAATGTTGGATACGCGCATAGGCGTGCGTATATAACGCATTGTGACATATTGTCATTAAAATCCAAGCCGTCACGTGACTATCACCAAAATTCGGACAACCCTCTTCTTATCGAGCTTCTGCACGCGAAAGCGTTATCGCTCACAGATATATTCAGCTTCCTCTTCCTCCTCCTGACAGACACACCCCACAGACTTCTTTGTTGGACTCATTAATTCTGACTCTCTGCGAACTTTTCCCTCGCCCTTTTCTTACAGGGCCTTCGTCTCTTGGAGCCGGGAATTTCCTTTTTTTTTTTTCCTTTCTCGTCCTACTCTCTCCATTACGACGTCTCGACACCCATACATCCGGGTAACGAAGGGAATAGCTAACATTTGCATATAGATTGTGTTTTAAGGAAAGCCATACACGGACAGAAATCAGATCCCTTTATTTCGTCTGTGCCTTTATCTAATCACCTACGTCTTTGTTTCTTCTTTGTGTTTTTGAGAATACAAAAACACAAAGAAAAAAACAAAAGTTGTGTCGTTATATATATATATATAAAAAAGTACGAGTAACGACACAACACATTATAGTGAGAATACACCATTAGTCAGTCGTTTTTGCAAGACCATTTATCATCTTATGATTTAGTTGTCAGATATCCTGTGACCACTTCGTTCTTCGTCGAATCTGGCAACATTTGAAAAACGCAAATAATCAGATATTAGCCTTGCCCTGTCTTCAATCGGTAAAATTCATTGTAATCTTCATTGTAAAATTTGCAATAAGGAACTTAGAAAAACAGTGTTAGCATAACAATAGATTTGGATCCTGTTGCCAAACTGGTTAAGGCGTTGAATGTGTAAGACGAGTTTCCCAGATACTATAGGCTTGGTTTGGTTAGTTCAGATGATCTTCAGTTTGGGTCCTCAAACGATATTTTATTTATTCGACGGAGGAGGGGCGTATTCAACATTTGATAATTTTGCGGCAATACGCCCTTAAAGATTTTAAGCAGTTTTGATCAACATTTCTTTTCATGGTTAGCTATAAGGAATTGTAAATGTCAGATTACCTTACACTTAAGTAAAATAATAATAAAAATAATAATATTTATTAAGAATTTATTACAGGAAATATCAACTTTTACGGAAACATTATTGACAATTATGGATTTAGTTACATGACAAATAAATAAAAATATAAATTTTGATGCTATACTCGATTTGTTGTTAGGTATTTTTTTATTATCTCCTTTGTTATTGGCAGTATTTTAGAATATTTTGGTTGCAATGCTAAGTTTCCTAACTTGAACAAACTGAAGATATTTTATTTATGCTTTGTTACCTCCCTTTTCCATTGTTGTTTTTAGATCGTTTTCTTTCAGCCATTTTGATGGGCAATAGCGAAATTTTGAAATTTAGAATGATCTTATTCCATTTAAAAAATAAAGCCTGTAAAAAGAAATATTTTAAATTAATATACGACCAAAAATAAAATGTTTTTGACAATAAAAAAAACCCTAAATGATTTCACTATCATTATATATCAATACTGTAATGATATTCTGCCGAGAAATCTACAGTTTATGTTACCTTATTGCTTAGTTACGAACTGTAAACCTAAATTGAGCTTGAAATATTGTGTAATCGACTCTAATCTTTTGTAAAATACTTGAATATGATATAATGGATAATTTGCAGCAAAAAAGCAATTTTTTATTTTTTTATTTTTATTTTTTTTTTTTTTAATACACCCTTCTCCGCCGAACGCGTCATTTATCCAGTTTAGAGGTTCCTTACAGATGTCACTGCTGTTACAAAACTGTACGGCTAGATCCAGTCGCTTGTCTCTGTGTACTTTGATGAGATAAGACGTGTGTGTGTAAAATTGCCAATAATATATCAATCGCTGCCTCTAGTAATTATGTTCACACAAACATGTATATGCACAAAAGCCGTGCATAATCTACCATGTATTCAAATGTGGAAGCAGAATAACGTATATCATATTTTTATTACTTCAAAGCTCCCAAGAAAATTACATTTCGGCGTTAATTGACCCATAAGGAGTTGATATGCCGTTAAACCGAAAAAATGAAATCAACCATAAACACCCCGGACTTACCGGGGTAGCGGTTTTATTTTATAGTGAGAAACTATTAGAAAAGCAACCATTTGTTCCATAAGAGAGCTGAGTCATTCTTGCTCTCGATCCAGTGTCCATTGGGGTTTCGAACATTAAAAGGACATCCTCCTTCACCTGTTGGAGGATGAGTAAACGCCTGGCACACTACTCGTTCTTCTCTCCATCGACCGCCACCCAAATATGTTCTTAT
This sequence comes from Acanthosepion pharaonis, assembly GCA_903632075.3. NCBI lineage: Eukaryota > Metazoa > Mollusca > Cephalopoda > Sepiida > Sepiidae > Acanthosepion > Acanthosepion pharaonis. The sequence goes on from CAHIKZ030000687.1 coordinate 199,871, forward strand.
TCCATCCCTGTAAAATCTGTTCCTTTTAAAGTCGTTCAGTTTATCCCAACAAATCCCATGTTATTATTTTATTTAAAAGTCTCCTTAATTATTCTGATTTTTTTTTTTTCACTTTGTAGTGGGAGGGAGAGTTGAAAGTTGGAAGTAGTGCAAAGGGTCGGTCCTGTTGTTTGGGATGGAAGAAAAACAAGACAGGGCTCTTAGCGCTGAAACCATTTTAAAAACTTTTTCGCCTTTCCCCTAGTTCCGTATCATTTCTGTATATCAAAGCTGAAATATCTGTCTATATCTCTGAATTTAGGTATTATGATTACTTGCATTATTTACGTTATTCGGGCTGTTATCCTCATCTCCATTGTCATATTCACAACGTTTCAGCCGCTGTACACTCCGACCTTCTTCAGGTTATTGGAACGTACACTCGGATGGTAAGAGCTGTACTTAACATCGCTTAACATCTAAAGCCAGCTCTAGGAACCCATCCCTGATATTTCTACAATCTTATGCGAACACAGAATGCCCTTTGAGTTACAAGAACTCGTGAGTGATCAACTGCTCCGGACACCTGGCCATGGAGCCAGACGGGTGGACCGTTCATCAACCACCTACATTAACCAGGTATGTTATGACACAGGATGCCACTCTAATAACCTTCCGACATTAATGCCGTGTTGGTTGGCGTAAAAGACTCATTAATGTCCGAGCTAAAGCGACCGAACAAAATAAAAAAAAAATCTTTCTTGGGTTTATAATGACAGTGAAAAGGGATGGTTACTGAATAGAATAATCATACGAAGGTTGGTAATGAACGATAATACTTAGGACAAGAACAACACATATAAGATTAGCCAGCGGCGCGTAGAAAAAGTAGTCAACTGCTAGAAGTGAGTCAAGTGAATTCCACAATGAATCTCCAACTGCAGGACATCTACAAACCGCCCCACGCGGTCAGATGTGGCACAAGGCCTAATTTAATGTGGGATATCCGAGACCGTAGGCTTGACCAAAAATTCTCCGTAGACCCCGTATAAAACTGGATCGGGTATCTGTTTCCCGAAAAGAGACTCTGCCCGGAGGCAGAGTTTGACCAGCACAGCTGGAGACGAATGTCCGGCTGCAGACCAACATACAGTATATACTACTGTATGTTGAGTGGGAACATACCCATTATCGTCCATAGGTATGCTACAACAGAAAGTTTGTGCTCAAATGTCTTGTCTCTTTAGGACGTAGGCGACCATCACTGGATTGGAGCTGAGGTCGACTACGACAGCGACAGACGTTGAGGCATTGTCTGATAGACTAGATCTCAACGTTTATTATTCGCGTGGGTATTGTAATTGCTATATATTTACTTGTTTCGTTCTTTCATTTGACGTTCGTTTTCTTCTTTCTTTCTTTTTCTTTCTTTCTTTCTTTCTTCAATCGTTAAAATTTCAACAAAAAAAATTGCGAAAGTCCCATTTTTTTTTTATTCTTTAGGCCATTCGTCCGATCACCGCCAAAACCTACCTATTTCTTATTTGTCAATCAAATATTGATTATCTCCGAGCATGTTTTATGTAGTTAGCTCTATTTACTCCCATTTAATAAAAATAGCCTCTACTGAATGCCTCATAATTAGATAATGGCTTTTCAAAACAGTTCTTCTCGGTGAAATTCATTGACTGTATTGTTACTCTCAGCGCCTGTTTTATGAAGATAACGCCAATTCGGATTTCATGTGTGCAGCTAACTTCTTGCTGACATAAGAACAGTTTGACGCTCGTAATAGCGTGTATAGATTCCAATAGTTTAATTATTATGCACATTACTATTCGGATATTAATTCTTCTCTATGTCAGTGAATGCTGGACAATCTCCTAAAAGATGAAGAAGAGACATGAAGCAACAGAAATGTGGTTCTATAGAAGGATACTAATGATACCATGAGTCGAATATGTGAACAACGACGTATCCGCATAATATTTCCCCCCTTTTTTTTTATTTATTTTTGCTCTTATCGCTCAGTCGATACAAGGCCCAAGATCTACGCAATTTAGAGTCCGATAGAAAGAGGTTGCTTTATTACCGTATTTTGCAGTATTTGATGTGTGTGGGAGTGGGTGGGGAGGGGTTGATCTGCTGGTGACCACTCTCTGAAAACTGCTTGAACTGATGTTGAATTAATTATCTATCCTATATATCCTCATAACCTGCCCCCTCTTCGTCTTAGTCATAAAACAACCTCATCACGCATCTTGTACCGACTGAACGATAGGGCAAAAAAAGTGGTCGTGGGTGGGGTCATAAACGTTTCACAGTTCAGTCCGTCTGTATAATATAATATCAGGTTTAATTTCTGAGACCGAAAACACCCCACGAAAAGGTAAATGCCGTTCTATCTATCTATCTATCTATCTATCTATCTATCTATCTATCTATCTATCTATCCTCTCTCCTACGTATCGTCATAATCTACAATTCTTACATACAGAAAACGACCTTATTCAGTAACCAACGACCTTGAGTGGACCCCGGGCTTTCAGTTTGAGTGAACAGTAGCGTAAAAAAAAAATTCAAACTTGGTGTCTTTGCGGCAAAAACCCCTCCCACATAACGGTCAGACATTAGGGGCAATGGTGTCTTCA
>CAHIKZ030000687.1:210000-260000 GCA_903632075.3 Acanthosepion pharaonis
ATCAAATAACCCATTGAGGGTGATATGCCGTAAAACAAGCCAAACCAAACTACCTGCAAATACCTCCTGTTTAGTTGTAGATAATAACTGATTTATAATCATTAATTTTGTGTTTTCCTAATCATAGAATTAATTTTATTCTATTTAAGATGTTAGTTGTTACTATGCTGGATTTTCATTATCTTGGCTAATATCTTCAAACTTAGATTCTCTGTTGCCTTTTGTTAGATAACGTAATTAATATATCTTGAATGTTTGCTTCTTGCTTACTTTCTTTTTTAATTAAGATGCGACAAGCGCGCATACACACGCACACACACACACACGATATGGAACCGGAGTATCTGTGTTCTATTATTAGATAACGTAATAGAAGTATTCTTTCTTTTAATTAAAACACATACACCCGTGTACATCCACGGCTTCTCTCACTTGCGTGTGTATGAACTGTTTTATATATTGACTATATAGGCTGGGTTATTTGGGCGTAGGACTGTGTACTAAGATATAATAAAAAAAACCTTTGTTCGTAGCGTTATAAACGGCGGGAAATGCTTTATTAGATACTGTGTGTGTGTGTGTGTGTGTGTGTACACACGCACAACTGAATCCGACCCCAAAAATGCATACACACTTCAGGAAAGGAAGAACTTGTCTATGATAGTTTTTAGACTTTTACCTGGGGTGGGGGCCCTAAAATAAATTTTGTTTTTTTTATTGCCCTTTGATGATTTTAAAATGTGTGTGCAGCAATCCCTTTGGACATTTGGCCAACGTTGTCCAAGTCAAGTTCTCCCGTACTAACCGTGTCTGAAAAGCTAGAGGCCCTCATCGAACATCTCTTGTGATTATAAAATCCAAATGTAACTTGTATTAATCTTGTTATGTCTGAATAAACTTAGTATTACAATATCTATACAAGTTTTTCCTTTTTAAAATGTGTATACTTTTTGAGTGGACTCTGTGTGTGTATATATATATATATATATATATATATATATATATATAAAAAGTGCTTGGAAGTCAACATCAGAGCGACAGTCTGTTTTATGCTAGATACAATCGTCAGGCCTGACGATTGCATATAACAATAAAACAAACTATGACCGACTTCTATAACTTTTGTCTATCTCTTTTATGAAAGCACTTTATTCCATAAATATCCACACGTTTATATTATATTTCTTTTATATATATATATATATATATATATATATAATCTTTTACCTCATGTGGCTATTTCGGCAGACGATGAAAGTGGTCGTCTGTCTTTACAAAGGTTGATGTGTAATGAAGTTTACGTCCGTATGCATTGAGGAAGCAGGAAAAGTTATATATATATATATATATATATTATATATATATATATATATATATATATATATATATATATATATATATAAGCAAAAATAAAAGGGCAGTTTTCTGACGGACATCTCTATTATTTGTTCATTATTTTTATAATTTTGATTTTTAACAATGTATCCTCAGTGGGATTGATGGCGATCAGAGAATAATTAACGCGACGGTTTGTTTCCCAAGCCATTGTGGATTAGCAAGTTTAATCTTTGTCGAGTTATCTGGAAACCTGACCTTGTGCCATATTTTTAACTTTGTCCAGAAATACCTAATTGTCTTATCTACCGTCATTTAATTTTATCTCTACTGACCATATCCGATTTTTATTATGATTCATTCTTAACGCACTCTGTCACAAAGCTGGAACTTTGGTAACCCGAACGCGCCCACACTTTCAAATCGGCTATCCCAAGGTGTTTAAAATTGCTGAGAAAATTGTTTCTTCATTTTCAATATATTTTTCTTCCATTATTAAATCGATTACCAATCACTGGGATTGCCATATTTTGAAAAATCAACAATTTGTTTCGTAGCTGACAGAAAAATATATATATATATATATATATATATATATATATATATAAAAGCCGAAGCAGTTATTGAAGACTTCTGCTGCTGTGGACGTATATATACGTTTAAAAGATACTGTGAAATATCCGTCCGTAGCCTTTTTGTTAAACTAACTCGTTCTTAGTGATTTGTAACCGTGTAGACCTATATATAGTAAAGTAACCCAAGTCTATACTTCAGCCTTTTCGATCGAAACGAAAATGGCAGCGCCCTGAGAAATCATCTTTAACTTCGTTATAGCCATTTATTTCCAGTATATGATCATTTGCTATTTCTTCCAAATCGGACCAGCACAGCCTGGCCACAATGCTATAAAACAATACAGCAGTGCAAGTGTTTTAGTACATGTTGACCATCATTAATCCGGCACGGCTCTCTATCTGTCTGTATGTCTCTGTCTCTCTCTCTCTCTCATTCTGTGGTCATCATCACCTTTCCTCTCGTCTTTTCTGGTTCTCCCTCTTTCTCACTCTTTCCTTCTGTGTCCGCAGTCACTCTCTACTATGACCCACTTTCTCATATTCACTTACATATTCCTTCTCTCTCTTCCTCCTTAGTCGCTTCCCCTCTCTTTATTCACCCTCTCCAATTATTATCGTTATTTGAGATTAATTTTGTGAAGGGTTCGGTTTAAGCTGATCTTCGATTGAGAACTAATTAACTTAATGTCCTTTACATGCAATCACTTTGCCTTTGTTAGAAATATTCTTTTCCCTCTTTTTCTCCCTTCTTTTTCTATTTTCTCCTCTTCTCTCACAGTCTCTATTTTCTGTCCTCCCCTCTCTCTTTTCTCCCTTATATATATAGTCTCTCTTCTCTCTCTCTATTTTCTCTCTCCTCCCTCTCTCTCTCTCTATTTTTCGCTCCTCTCTCTCTATTTTCGCTCCTTTCTCTCTATTTTCGCTCCTCTCTATTTTCGCTCCTCTCTATTTTCTCTCTCCCTCTCTATTTTCTCTCTCCCTCTCTATTTTCTCTCTCCCTCTCTATTTTCTCTCTCCCTCTCTCTCTCTATTTTCTCTTCGCCTCTTTTTCTCTCTCCCTCTCTCTTCGCCTCTTTTTCTCTCTCCCCTCTCTCTTTTCTCTCTCCCTCTCTCTTCCCTCTTTTCTCTCTCTTCCCCTTTTTCTCTCTCTTCGCCTCTTTTCTCTCTCCTCTCTCTTCGCCTCTTTTTCTCTCTCCCTCTCTCTTCCCCTCTTTTTTCTCTCCTCCTCTCTTCTCCTCTTTTCTCTCTCCCTCTCTCTTCGCCTCTTTTTCTCTCTCCCTCTCTCTTCGCCTCTTTTTCTCTCTCCCTCTCTCTTCGCCTCTTTTTCTCTCCCTCTCTCTTCGCCTCTTTTTTCTCTCCCTCTCTCTTCCCTCTTTTCTCTCCTCTCTCTCTTCCCCTCTTTTTCTCTCTCCTCTCTCTCCCCTCTTTTCTCTCTCCCTCTCTCTTCCCCTCTTTTTCTCTCTCTCTCCTTCCCCCTCTTTTCTCTTCTCCCCCTTTTTTTCTCTCCCTCTCTCTTCCCTCTTTTCTCTCTCCTCTCTCTTCGCCTCTTTCTCTCTCCCTCTCTCTTCGCCTCTTTTCTCTCTCCCTCTCTCTTCCCCTCTTTTCTCTCTCCTCTCTCTTCCCCTTTTTTCTCTCCCTCTCTCTTCCCTCTTTTCTCTCTCCCTCTCTCTTCGCCTCTTTTTCTCTCCCTCTCTCCCTCTTTCTCTCTCCTCTCTCTTCGCCTCTTTTTCTCTCTCCCTCTCTCTTCGCCTCTTTTTCTCTCTCCCTCTCTCTTCGCCTCTTTTTCTCTCTCCCTCTCTCTTCGCCTCTTTTTCTCTCTCCCTCTCTCTTCGCCTCTTTTTCTCTCTCCCTCTCTCTTCGCCTCTTTTTCTCTCTCTATAGATCCGGCTTTTAGTGAAGCGACTTTGTTGATCTTCTTTCGAAATAATTTTTTTTTCGTTTTAATTAAAACCAAGTGTCGATTAAGGACTTTTTTCCTCAGGTGTGTTTACACCAAATTTTACAACTAAAAGGTGGGGGGGGGGAGAGACCATACTAACGTTTTGAAACGGCAGAATGAACTGATTTAATTTAGGTAAGACTCCTCAGTGCTTGGCGATCTAAAAATAAGCAGATCTCGAATTGTCGATGGGATTGGTGGTGTTAATTCACAATGCGATTTAGCAACTGCGGTACACAGACGAAGTCAAATAGATTATATGGATATTTCCGAAGATAATATTAGTCTGAAACAGGACCGCATGGTTAAACAGATTGTGTTCTGGTAATCTTTTGAGTGGAGCGACCCTTAAGAGGTTTGTTGTTATACAATGGATTTTATTTCATTTCAGCCAAATGTAGAGAATACCATTTTCCCAAGAGATAGCGTTTAAATAAGTGGTTCCCAACCTTTTTTACACATGGACCCCTTTTCCGTTTTTTTTTTCTTGGTAGACCCCTTAATAGCTAAAAGAAATATTATATAATTAAGCTTTATTTTTAAATAAAACCTAATTTAATGCAAATAAATTTTTCTATAATATTTTTTATTGACCATTTAACAATACAATGTTTCTCATGGTAGTCAGCCATGGGAACCAGAAACTCTTCAGGCAATTGAATTCACTGCAGCATTTATTATGCACACTGGTTAAAAATTTTAATAAGCCAATTTAAATTAAGTGTGTGATTAGAAAAAAAGAAAGGTATATTTATTCAATGAGATTCCTTTGGTTGATGCTGCTCAGCCAGTTTCTTTATATCTGGTTCCATCGATGTTAATGACAGTTGAAGATCACCTATTTCCACAATGTCAAGTCTATTGTGAACTTTTGATAACAGTTGAGAAACATGGCTAAATCCCGATTCCACAAGATAACATGTTGGAAAAGCAATAACGCAGCAATTCATTTTAAACCTTAGGTATCAAAGTTCAGTGGGGTGCCTATATAAAAGAAAAACAAAAGAATTATATATATATATATATATATATATATATATATATATATATACGTGTGTGCGTATATATATATATAGTGTAAATTATAGTAAAATTTAAATTTTAATAATAAAAACCGTTGAGTTGGCTTTCTTCATGGACCAACGAAATATTATTGTGCCCCCCCCCACCTTTTGTTATACTTTGCCTATGGACCCTGGTTTAGATCAAGGATTCTCAAATTGTGGGTCAGCGCCTTATGGTGGACGATAGAGCAGAGATAGATAATGGATAGGTGACAGTGTTTAAAATAAGGAAAATAGAAAATCTTCGAAAATTGTATAAGTTTTCAGAATAATGCAGAAATCCCCAGGGTGGTTTGAGCTTTTCAGCCTTGGTTGGAAACCAGTCTACGCGAAAGATAGCTTTGAATCCAAACCAGTTGAGCTTCAAGATGGCAACTCTACCCTGTAAAATCCAATTTACTACAGCAACCACATCAGCAACACCTTGCTCTCTACGGGTGAGTGAGTCTCTTGGCATTAAGGAGGAGGAGGAAGAAGAATTCTACCCAGCGGAGTGGCTGAAGTTGTTTCCACATGCTTTGGATCCATACCTTCCTTGCTTTTTTTTCCCCTATCTCTCCCAAAGTTTTGCTGCTGAACAAAATGGCAGTAACTCTTCCTTTTTCGAATTAAAAAAAATATCTGCATATATTTGTGAAATGAGGTATTGTAACTATTTACACTGTTTACATCGTTCGGAATGTTGTCCATATCTTTATTGCCATATTCACGACGTTTCGGCGGTTGTACGCTTCAACCTTCTTCAGGTGATATACGCTGGAATTTCGAACCGGACCTTACATTTAATCCACATGGATGTGTGTGTATATATATATATATATATATATATATATATAAGCACAGCAGAGTGAGTAAAACAAGGAGAGTTGGGTTACTAAAACTGGAATTATGACAATATACTCTTGTGGACAAGGGTTCGGTCGAAACTCTATCGTATATCACCTGAAGAAAATCATAGCGTACAACGGCCGAAACGTCGTCAATAATAAATAGGCATGACATATGGAATTAGAGCAATGTATCACCTTGGACTAAATAAAGGGTTCATTTCGAAATTACAGCGTATATCACCTGAAGAAGGTCGGAGAGTACAACGGCCGAAACCGCATGAATATGGCAATGAAGTAAAAGTGGAGAACAACAGTCTGAAGGATGTAAATAGTGTAAATATATTTTTTAAAAGTCTTCCAGCTTTGCGTGGTTGGAACGTTCGTTTTCCGATACCCGTGTTTGACTCTCCCAATAGACTTTTTGTCAAGAAGGTTACTTCTTGATGTTATAGGTTTGGGAAGGTAACCCCGGCGTGCTACGATGGGAAAAACGTACTTTCTGAGTGAAAGTGGGCAGACAGAACTATTCGTCAATGAGTTTGTTAGCACGAAGTCACAAGTCATCGTGACTGAGGGCTGGAACGGATTGGCACTGTTCAGATCACAACAGATGATGCACTTTCGCTCAGAAACTCTAACGACGTCTCATCAACATAATTGTAATTAGAAAAAAAAAAACATATGGAACAAACACCAATGTAGCTGAGCTGGCGTCAGCAACATTCTTTTTTTTTCTGTTTCGAATGTTGCAATCCATTTGTTACATGTTTACCAATGATGTTTACTCTGTATAAGGTCCAAGAGCCACTCAAGGTAGAGGTTTACAGAGTAAGCGGTGAGGGGCAAACTTTATGGCGATATGTGGGGAAGATAACTATTAAACCTCGACTTGAACAGGTTAAGATTGTAGTGATCGGGGTGGGGGGGCTCCTCTTGGGAGTCGGTTCCACAAAGCAACAGTCCGTGCGAAAAAGCTACACGAGTGGAATCTTCATCTCACCAATGGGATACGAAGCGAATGAAGGTGTTTTGCTACAATATGTGTGGAATGTCAGGTCTTAGTCGTGAAGATTAGAACTGGTGGAACGAAAAAACGTAGTTCGCCCGAGCACTTTCCATGGAAATAGCAATCAGCCTTGCTACGTTTCATTTGTGGGGAAAGGGGTTGTAAGGTGGGAAACAACTCATCACCCACGAGAGACGCGTTTGGACTCTACCGAGATTGGAAAATGAAGATTGAGTAACTCCTGCCGATATAGTTATTTATATTTAGCGTAGCTGAGATGTGATAAAAGGCAGAAAATATGGAGCACCTAGTGAGGATCGAACTCACTTTTCAGTCGTAACTGATCTAGCGAGACAAGCTTGCTAACCACGCCGAGGTACCCAGATATTTTCTAAGCATAGCTTAGATGTGGCACAGGGCCGAACGTATGGGGTATCCAGTGAGGAATGAATACACTATTCAGTAGTAACTGTTTTAGTGAAACAAGCTTGCTAACCATTACACCATGCTGAGATGCCAAACTCCTGTCAATACTTGGGAGCAGTACTCCATTTTCGGTCTGATCTGGCTGTTGTGATAGCAATGGTATTAGAAGTCAGTTACTTAAAGGAGCGGGACTTGTAGCTTAGTTTAAGCTTAAACCCCAAAAGGCGTTCAAGGGATAGGGCATCGCTGACAAAACATCCGTTCAACACGATAGGCGAAAATTCAGACCGCGCCCGAGGAAAATACAGGTTTTAAAAATTATCTTTCGCTCTTGACATGCGCCTTCGAATTTCGATGTTATACGTTTCGCCGTCCACTGTTATACTATGTGGTTGAATTGCCACCATTGTTTAATTTTAACGTTCCCTTTGTGTAATGTAGCGCTAGGGCTGCACCTTTTACTCACCACTGTCCATACAAATCTTCTAGCAAGTCCTTTCTTTTTGGTTTTCTTTGTCTATTTTGCTTAATAGTTACTTTTGTTCTCTTTCTAAATTCGCCTCCTCCTTTATTACGATAAATGACCACACACGGTGAAACTTTAGATATTACTCGCCAGGTTGTGAATGTAAAAGAAAAAAAAATATGGCGTAATGAGACCTCGCCTCGTTTTCACTTTTCTTTTTATTCTCTTTGTGTTGATAATATGCGTGATATTTATTGTGTGTATTTTGCTGGCCGTTTTACTGGAGAGACCCTGTTTGACGGGTGTTGGTATATACATTCACAACGTGTGTAAACTCGCGCACAAACCATTTGGAATTTCAATTAAATCGTAAAGGACCCCTGCTATTAAGATAAACAAGTTGGTAGAGAGGACAATTTATTTTATTTTTATGAGACTTGTGCATTTAAAAAAAGAAATAACAAAGGCTGTTTTAAAGTGATGGTCTTCATCAATTGTCGCCACATATATTCATATTAGCGAATATACATATTCCTCTCTCTCTCTCTCTCATATATATATATATATATATATATATATATAAGCAGTAAAGCCACTAACACGTGTTACTGAGTGAAAAAATAAGAAAAGGGAAAAACATTATTATTAAGGGAGGAGAACAATGCAAGAAGAGGAATCGAGCAGACAGTAGATAACGGTTGACACTGCATTTAAATTTTTAAAGATCAAAGTTTGCTGGAATACATGGAAACGGAATATATATATATATATATATATATATATATATATATATATATATATATATATATATATATTATTAAATAATATAGACAAGTTTTGTCTATTTATTTCAAGTAAGTTCCTTTCATATTGTCTGATAAGCTTAATAACATTATCATTGAAAGACGAAAGGAACTCACTATATTGATACAAGTATTAATCCTCTCTAAGCTTTTGCCTTACATAAGCCATTATCAAACAATACACGGACAAAACAATAATGATACTCTGTTTTTGTTGCATGAAAAATTTCAAAGCAAACTCATTGTATACGAGACGCGGAAGAAAATCGCATCGCAGCTCGTGACGTCACGTGACCACACGCGAGAGTAAAAACGAGAAGTATTAAGTATGGGAAGCCGTTGGTATAAACCAATGGCTTCTGTTATCAATTATAAGCATTAAAGAATATTTGTGGAGATTTCATAGTTTATTTTGTTCAGTTTAGGTATCAACTGTTTTATGTATATAGCTTCAAGAAATATATATATATATATATATATATATATATATTATATATATGAGAGAGAGAGACGTAAGGTAAAAAAAATCTGTTGCTATATAATCCAAATCGATCCTAGTAATGTGAAAGTATATTCATTCCCCACCGGGGTTGAAAAGATGGGAGACCATGTATTCCTTATATGTGTTACAAGTTATCTTTTAATTTAGTAATCAAACAAACCCTTTTACCTCATATGGGGAATAGGCTATTTCGGCAGACGTCAAATATGGTCTGCTGTCTTTTCGATCCCGGTGGGGAATGAATATATTTTCATTATTACTCGGCTCCACTTAGATTATATACCAACGGATTTTTTTTTACCTCATGTTCTTACAGTGTGTATTACATCTCACGGCTAGCGAATTCGATCGATCTCAATTAAAATGTTCTGTCCGGCAAAGTTCGAAAAAGGGAAATATCTTACATGGTTATTCGTTCTGTGGCCGAGCGGGTTAAGGCACATCGGATCAAATGGTAGCTTCTTCTAAAAAGGAGGACGCAGGTTCGAACCCTGCCGCAGAACACATTTTCTTTATTAAGATTTCAGGTCGATAGACGTAATACAAATTGTTTAAGATAAAAACTAGGCGTCTATTTCAAATAGAATAAAAAGTTAAGTTTTAAGTAATAAAAATGTCGAGTTAAAAATATATCAATTCTTTAGAAATATATATTTCGTATTATTATTATTATTACAAATGTTATTTTTAGTGTGTACACCTGTTTGAGTTGCTATCTTTTTCTTTTATTTCATTAAACAGTGAAATTAATTATATATTGCACACATTATGGATCAATATATTCTGTTACTACAGCCAACTGCACGAAAGAAGATAAAGAAATTTAAAAATTACTTCCGGTAAAAACTAAACTGCCATCTTGCACTTTAGCTACGGAAACGTCGCTTATTAACAGCCAGTAACTGACCTGAAGGAGTTACTTTTGTCCCCACCTCCACTGAGAAAGTGGGATCGCTAGGGCAAGTGTTCCGAGGTTCATGGACGCCGAAGGCCACACCTCCGCCCTCCTCCCGCCAAAAAAAAAAAAGAATATCTTATGTGACATTTGAATATTCTAGATCTCTGCCGCCCGGATCAGTGTTACTGATTCTTACATAATAGAACGGCTTCCGGCATATTGTGCGAAAATTTAATCGCTCAACAACACGAAGAAAATGAAGACAAAAAGTTACTCCCCCAACACCGGAATCCATGAATCCTACTGGAGACATAATCTCACGATGATCTTTTCTGTCTAATAATAGTTTTTATATTTTATGAAATTTGTATGCAACTATTAGAGGACAAATGTAGGGTTGCGTTGAGCAAAATATGTAGGCATCAAGGTCTTATTTTCTAGAAAGAACACAAATGTAAAAAAAAAACCAAAAAAAAACGTGTTACATGCCTTCGGTACGACTCCAGAAAGGGAAAAAAATTACATGCCTTCTCTCCGGCTCTGAAAAGAAAAGCTAGCGGTTGTTACAAAACTACAGGATGCGGTAGAAATACCCCCCTCCCACATCATAGTAAAATATTAGCGACAGGGTGCGGTAGAAATACCTCTCAAATCATGGTAAGATATTAGCGGCAAGGTGCGGCAGAAATAACTCCCACTTTTTCAACTGTCACCTGTGTAGTGCTAGTGAATTTAGGCAATGGCGTCTTCATCTATCTAATGTCTTACCATTATGTGGGAAGTATTTCTGTCGCACTCTTTATTACCTGACTCACAAGCACGTCACGTCACATTGCAAGAGACTGTGTTTTTCCCAAGTGTCAAGAAAGCATCTTCTCTTCGAGGCATCTGTCCAAAAACCGACGTCTGTACTGACTAGGTTTTCACTGGGTCCTATGGCCGTCTAAGCGCGGTGCATTCAAATTGGAGAAGAGAAAAGGAAGTTAAATCCACAGTTGTGATAAAATTTGAACAAATTTGAACCTCCAAACAAGGCGTAAATTTTCAGACGGTTCAATTGATGTAATGAAGAAAGTTTCTTATCTTTTATTTGTTAATTAAATATTGATCACTTGCAAATGCGTTTCTAGAAGCCCATGTGTAATCTTTAAATACAGAAATAGTTTATGTAGTTTTCCTATCAAAAAGAAAAATAAACTTTTATTGCAGATTCAGCCATGTTTGTGAAAATATTAATGTTGGCAAGAAAGCGACTTCATGAAAATCTAAATAAATTTAAATCTTTTAATTTGCGTGACAAGCGACAATGAATTGATTGTGAAATCGGTGAGTCAGACATTAGTTCGTCTGCTAACTGCGTTCTTGCTCACAATTATGTCTTATTGTCTTTTTCTTCACTCCGTTCCCCCTCTCCCTCTAACTTTCTGCTTTCTCTCTCTCTCTTTCTCTCTTCCTTCAGTTTTATGTCTTTTCTGTATAAAAATCTTTCTTTCCACACCCACATTTCTATCCCTGGTCTGTTTTTCAAATATACGGTTTCCTTTAATTCTTTTTTTTTCTTCATTTTTAATTGTTCTTTTTTTTTTTCTATGTGCCATAACCCTTCAGCACGGGAAATATCATGGCTCTCCACAACTTCCTCTCTTTCACAGGGCTTAACAGTGTTTGTCTTTTTGCTATCTCTTCTAATCCCTGTTCTGCCAACCATTTACCCAAGCTCGTTAAGTAGCTGCTTTCCTCTGTCACTCTTCCCCTCAACATGCCCTGTGAGTGTTACATTTTCCAAGCCTATTCTCCCGCCAAAATATCACCAAGCCCAACTGGTGGGTCACACGCACGCACCACGTTGGGAATGATTGTGTTAGAGGATATTTTTTTTTTTTTTTAAACAATAATTATTGGCTCAATATGTTGAGAGTTGTAGCATTGATGTTATGTTGTTTCCAAGCAACCAAAATAAATAAAAGGACATGATGTTTTCGAAACAGTAAATTTTATAGAAACTGGTATACTGTGGCGTCAAAAATGACAGCAATTTTTAGAAAGTTTCAAGTGAGATGCAATGAAACAAAAGACTTAAAACAGTGTTTTGTGATTCAATAAAGCGAAGATAAAAAATTTCCCAGCTAAAATAGAGGCCAATAAACACGTTTATATTTTCTAAACGTTCAATGGTATCTATATTGATTACCCTTGGTCTTATATAAATCATTTTTTTGCTCAATATCTTTTCATGTGTTTAATATAACAGTGACATATCTCTCGGAAGAAAAGAGTTTAGCAACACAACGACAAAGAGCGACGACAAAGCCTGTTTTAAGACCGAGTTGAAGTAAGATGATTACTTAATAAACAAATGTATTTGAGTGCTTCGCATGAAAGTCTTGAACAAATAATACTGCAGTCTAAGAAAGGTAGGGTATAGAAAGTGCTTAATTAAACTGTTCATTTTGCCCGGCAACTAATTTTCTCTAAATGCAGATAATTATTTTATTTGTATAGATTATTAAAACATCTAAGGGAAGTAATCACTGATGAATATTACTAACTTGATTTACCTCCTTATAGATGGGACAGAAAATATGTAAATAAATACACGTTGATAATTATTATATGGTTTGATGGTTTCACTGTCAAAACCAAACGAAGAATAAATCTGTAGACATCTGACGAACACCCAGAGTCGTCGTTTAATGTGTACTTAAACGACGACATTAAAAAAAAAAACTATCAATAAATTTCCCTCCCTGTAGAAAAAAAAAAAAAGCTTTGAAGACATAGCAGCTGAAGTTTCTGGGACACATAATAAGGAAGGATAACCTGGAGAATTTGATACTCACGGGTTGAATACAGGGAAAGAGACAAGAGAAAACAACGTGTGACATATCTGGCAGACTTACGCAAGTGGATGACAGAACGTGGTCTGGGGGAGGAAGCAAAGGAAAGGACCTTCCTGAAAACTGCAAGGGATAGAGGGAGGCGGAGAGCCATGATCGCCTACGTCCTGAAAGGATATGGAACATAGAAAGAAAAGAAGCTCTCAAGATAGGATATGTTTGAACATATAAGAAATATTTACAAAGTTACTGAAGATGATAAATCCCGCCTTCAAGTCGAAACAGCTCTGATGACAATTTTAATTTCTTCATTTTATTTTTTCAACTAGAATTTCGATGTGTATCATTGACATTTCACTCACGCTAACCCTGAGCTTAAAATAACAACAATAGTCAACTAAACAATTCATGACTCTTTATTTACAATCGTTGTCGGTCAATTTACGTCATCAATATTCCACTCAACAACGCTTAACCTTTTAAAACGAAATAGTTTGACTCAATTATCTCCGTCATTTTCTATATCCATCCCAGTCTTTCGTTCTACTTATTACTGTATCTATTAACTCCGCCCACCACCCCCCTTTTTTTTTCTTAAGGAATCAATTTGTGTTCGTATTCCCAATTATTTTAACGGCAGGATGATCACTCAGGAATGAAGGAAAGCTGAGCTAAAATTAATTTAAAAAATATTATTAGCTTTGTCTCGATTGCAATCATCAGACCATTCATCGTGTTGGTTCACCTCGAGGTGTAATGTTTCTCTTCTGGTCTCGCTAGAACAGTAAATTTGGGACTTAGTAGTGAGTTTGATCCTCACTGCGTGCCCCATACTTTAGACGTTGTGCTACATCTAAGTTACGCTTAGAAAATCACCGTCGGTACTTCAACGTAGTGTAATGGTTAGCAAGCTTGTCTATCTCTAACAATTACGACAGAGTAGCGAGTTCGATCCTCAACGGGTCGGGTTCAAAGTAAAAGGACAATGTAAATTAGGGTTGGGAAAACATCATCTCTCTCTCCCTCTCTCTCTCTCTCTCTATATATATATATATATATATATATATATATTATGAAATTGGGATTCTCTTTTTCTCCCTCTCTCGTTTTTCCTTTCCTCGTTCTCTCTCGCTTTTTCCTTTTATAGTTCTTTCTCTCACTCTCCTTTTCCTTTTCTCTCTCACACTCTCCTTTTTAAATTCTCGCCTCAATCTCTCCTCTTAATTTCCCGTTCTCGCCTCCTCTCTCTCTCCTTTTCCCAAGTTCGCCCTCCTCTCTATCTCCTTTTCCGCTCTCCCCTCAAATATTTTTTTTTCCCGCTCATCCCTCTCTTCTCTCCTTTTCCGCTCTCCAATCTCTATTCTCCTTTTGTTTCATCCCTCTCTCTCTCCTTTTCATATAGAATCTTTTCTTCTTTTTTTCCCTGATTTTCTCTCTCTCTTACACTCTCTCCTTTTCCGTTCTATAGATTCTCTCTCCATTCTCCTTTTCCTTTCTCGATTCTTTTTTTTTCTCTCTCTCTCTCTCCTCTCCTTTTCCTTTTCTCGCCCTCTCTCTCTCACTCTCCTTTTCCTTTTCTCGCCCTCTCTCTCTCACTCTCCTTTTCCTTTTCTCGCCCCCTCTCACTCTCTCTCAATCCCTCATTTCTCTTTCCATCTTTTCTCTCCGCTCTCATTAAGGCAGCCTGGGTTTAAATCAAGCAATCTGCTAAAAAAAAAAAAAAAAAAAAAGTAGGATATGAGACAAGGATTTGCCTTCTCACCGGACATTCAACCTTTGCAGCAAAACGATCCTGAGAGAACAAGTCCTACCAGGATTCATTATTGGTGACCACATTAGTTATACACGCTTTGTAACTTTCGTCGTAAACAAAGAAAAGAAAACTGAACTGTTATGTAATATCGTTCCTTCTATATGGCAGTGAATGCTGAACAATATCACAGCAGATGTCGGGGCTTGAAACAGCCGAAATGGGGTTTTACAGCAGGGTGCTGAGGATACTATGGATTGAACACGTGAGCAACGACAAAGTCTTAATAAAAACGGAAACAAAAAGCACACTTAGAACCAGAGTCAATTGAAATTTGTAGAGCCCATATTGCGGAAAGTAGGCTGGGAGAATTTGACACTCACAGATCATGATGAAGGCAAGAGAGAGAGACAGTGAGAAAAGAACATGTGTAACTAATTGGCAGAACAGGGATTAGGAGAGATAGCAAAGAGAAAAACGTTACTGAGAGGTTAAAAGGCCAGGAGCTTGTGGAGGGCCATGGCTATTTGCCAACGTCTTGTTAATACATCTTGACGTAGTTCTCCAAGAATTTCTCTCTTGGAGACCTGCGTTGAGATAGATGAACTGAATGTGTTCATTTCGACTTTTTTTTTTCCCCAAAATTTGATCGAATGACGAAACAATTGGAAGGGCTGAGAACTTTTCCGTCTTTTCTATTGTATATCTTGAAGTAAACATCAGGAAACAATTGTGATTTCCTATTGGAAGTCGCTCGAGTGTTGTCGATCTTCGCACACCGATTAATAGTCTGAAGACGTGTTTGAGAGACGAGCCACGGCCTATTTACGGAAAATGTTTTCCCATTTTCTAGTCGTCTTCTGTACAAATGAATGTTATCTGCCGACTAGAAGCTGGCCGTCTGAGCTGCTGTAGAATCAGGAGCTGAAATAGGAAGCAGTTGCAGTAGTTGCCGCGTTATTTCCTCTCAAGACCCCCTCCCCCTCAACTACATCGGGAGAAAAACAACGTCTCGCTTTTATTCCTATAATATGAATAAATCACTATTTGTATGTGTGATCGACGCTCTATTTTGAATAACAGTCTCTCTCTTTTCTCTTTTTTCTCTTCGCTTTTACCCCTTTGCGCTTTTTTCACCTCACCCTTTGAGCTATCCCCCCTTTTTTGCTTTTTTTCTCCCCTTGTGCTATTTTCTCTCTTATTTTACTCTCTTTTCTCTCCTCTTTGTCTCTTTTCCTATTTGTTTTCTCCGCGTCTTCTCTCCCTTTGTACTCGCTTTTTCTCTCCTTATTTTTATTGCTCTCCCCTCTTTTTTTCCTCCTCTTTTCTCTCTCTTTTTCCCTCTTTTTCTCTCCCCTCTTTTCTTCTCCCTCTTCTTTTCTCTCTCGTTCTCTCTCACTCTTTTTTCATTCCTCTCTTTTTCTCACGTTCTCTCTCTCTTCTCTCCCTCTCTCTCTCTCCCTCTCTCTTCTCTCCCCTCTCTCTTCTCTCCTCTCTCTTCTCTCCTCCTCTGTCTTCTCTCCTTCTCTCCTCCCTCTCTCTTCTCTCCCTCTCTCCTCCTCTGTCTTCTCTCTCTCTCTCCTCCCTCTGTCTTCTCTCCTTCTCTCCTCCCTCTGTCTTCTCTCCTTCTCTCTCCCTCTGTCTTCTCTCCCTCTCTCCTCCCTCTGTCTTCTCTCCCTCTCTCCTCCCTCTGTCTTCTCTCCCTCTCTCCTCCCTCTGTCTTCTCTCCCTCTCTCTTCCCAATTTTTCTCTAATTTTTCTCTCTCTGTTCTCTTCCCAATTTTCTCTTTCTCTCCCTCTCTCTCTTCTCTTCCCAATTTTTCTCTCTCTCTTCTCTTCCCAATTTTTCTCTCTCTCTTCTCTTCCCAATTTTTCTCTCTCTCTTCTCTTCCCAATTTTTCTCTCTCTCTTCTCTTCCCAATTTTTCTCTCTCTCTTCTCTTCCCTTTTTTCTCTCTCTCTTCTCTTCCCAATTTTTTTTTCTCTTCTCTTCTCTTCTCTTCTCTCTCTTCTCTTCCCAAATTTTCTCTTTCTCTCTTCTCTTCCCAATTTTCTCTTTCTCTCTTCTCTTCCCAATTTTCTCTCTCTCTCTTCTCTTCCCAATTTTCTCTTTCTCTCTTCTCTTCCCAATTTTCTCTTTCTCTCTCTCTCTCTTCTCTTCCCAATTTTCTCTCTCTCTTCTCTCCCTCTTTTCTCTCTCTCTTCTCTTCCCAATTTTCTCTCTCTCTCCCTCTCTCTCTTCTCTTCCCAATTTCTTCTCTCTCTCTCCTCTCTCTCTTCTCTTCCCAATTTTTCCCTCTCTCTCCTCTCTCTCTTCTCTTCCCTTTTCCTCTCTCTCTTCTCTTCCCAATTTTTCTCTCTCTCTCTCTCCTCTCTCTCTTCTCTCTCCCAATTTTCTCTCTCTCCTCTCTCTCTCTTCTCTTCCCTTTTTTCTCTCTCTCTCCCTCTCTCCTTCTCTCTTTTCTCTCTCTCTCAATTTCTCCCTCTCTCTTTTCTCTCTCTCTCTCTCTTCTCTCTCTCTCTCTCTCCTCTCTCTCTCTTCTCTTCCCAATTTTCTCTCTCTCTCCCTCTCTCTCTCTTCTCTTCCCAATTTTTCTCTCTCTCTCTCCCTCTCTCTCTTCTCTTCCCAATTTTCTCTCTCTCTCTCCCTCTCTCTCTCTTCTCTTCCCAATTTTTTTTCTCTCTCTCTCTTCTTCCCATTTTTTCTCTCTCTGTCTTCTCAGTTTTCTCTCGCTCCTCTGTCCCATCTTGCATTTCTCTTTTTGTCGTTCTCTTCCTTCCCTCCCTCTCTCTCTACTTCCCTCCCTCTCTCTCTCTCTCTCCAATCTTGAATGGCTTCTAACACGTTTTTACCCGCATGTCGCCGTCGTTGCTTCTACTCCTTGCCTCTTCGTCTGAATCAAAATGTTCAATTCCGGAAATTAAAGTCTGTCTTGAACCCATTTCTTCATGTAGGATTCACACCACGATTTCCTCTACCCTCGCGCCTCGCTTCTTGCTTCTCATTCATCTCTCTATTTTGTCCCTCCTTTTTCTCTCTCTCTCTCGTTACTTCTACGACCCGTCGACCGACGTCCATCCTCTATTTCCTATTTCTACTCTTCCGTACAGTCGCCCGTCTTTCCTCTCTCTGTTTTAATAATATCGCATTACCTTACTCTCTTTAACTACCCAGCTACCCGATAAATGAAATCTCTCCAGCTTCGATGTCTCCCCTCCCTCTCTTTGAATGTTAACCTATCCTTTTCTAATTTGTAATTACTCGTCCGTACTTTTGCTCGACATACCCCACTATCTTCCCCACTACAGCTAGCATTACAACGATTACCAGGTTATTTGTCTAATTCTGCCGCCTGTGCACCCCACCGCCCTCAATACCATGAACAACAACAATATTTCCTCCCTCTTTCTCTTTGTCTCTCTCTTTCTCTTTGTCTCTCTCTTTCTCTTTGTCTCTCTCTTTCTCTTTGTCTCTCTCTTTCTCTTTGTCTCTCTCTTTCTCTTTGTCTCTCTCTTTCTCTTTGTCTCTCTCTTTCTCTTTGTCTCTCTCTCTCTCTCTTTGTCTCTCTCTCTTTCTCTCTCTCTCTCTTTCTCTTTCTCTCTTTCTCTTTGTCTCTCTCTCTTTCTCTTTGTCTTTCTCTCTCTCTTTGTCTCTCTTTGTCTCTCTCTCTCTTTGTCTCTCTCTCTCTTTCTCTCTCTCTTTCTCTCTCTTTCTCTCTCTCTATCTCTTTCTCTATCTCTTTCTCTATCTCTTTCTCTTTCTCTTTCTCTTTCTCTATCTGTTTCTCTATCTCTTTCTCTATCTCTTTCTCTATCTCTTTCTCTTTCTCTATCTCTTTCTCTATCTCTCCCTTGATTATCTTTTACCTTTTTTTTTCTCTCTTTCGTTTCCTTCCGTTCAGCATCACACATATAGCCATTTCTACTCGTACGGCCGCAGTCTAGCTCCAACACCTTTTCCCCATTACTTCTGAGTCGAAGCAGCACTTGTAACACTGTATAACCGGACCCACGCACCTGCCCACCCTGCATAGGAGTAGCGAGTTCGAATCTAGTCTAAGACTACTACTATCTCCTTTATTTTTTTCCTTCTTTTTTTCTTTCTTTTCTTCTAGTCTATACCTAATTGTCTAGCCTTTATTTCCATTTCCGTTATATTCATTTAGCAGATGCTGCCTGTCCCCTTCAACTACCAGCACTACCTAGGCTTCTATTTCCTGTTCGTTCTGTTACCTGTGTTCACTTTATTTTATTTTTATTCTGAACCCTCCTAATTTCCACTTTTAATTAAGTCTGGTTCAAGGTTCTATTAATAAAGCATCCAATGAGCGAATGGCGTGCGAGAAGCAATTTGACGCTAACGAGCTACTGTAGGCAACCTTTATTATTAACAAAACTTACGATTAACTGATGGGTTTTAGGTGTACTGTAGAGCACCCGGTGAGGATCCAACTCGCTATCCTAGAGAATTGGTCTGCAAGACTGGTTTGGTTAATTCGTACGCTACGGTTGGCGACCTAATAAATTAAATTTTCCTTCTTTTTTTCGTCTTACTTACCATATAATCTAAGAAGATCCATTTTTTTCCTTCCTCTTTCGACCGTAGCCAATGGTATGTTTTTCAGATCCAATTTTCCGTTTGACGTATTTTTTCCATTTTTACACAATGGCCCCACTCTCTCTCTCTCTCTCTCTCTGTAGTGTTTCTAAAACCACCCACGTTATATATATATATATATATATATATATATATATTTTATTATATACCTCCTGTTTACAAACTGTTTCTGGTTATTGTATTACGCGGAAGTGTTTGGTTTCTGTATTTTAAAACAAATCTACCTGACACCCGTTCCCCACCCGTGCCATGTAATCCGAGCCGGAATTCGCTTCTCATTTCATTTATTACCCAAACTCATATTTCGTTGGGTTTGTAGGGTTTGAATCTTTTTCTACGTTTAAATTGTAAATGACATGGATGTGTCCAACTTCATTATTCCAACTAATAATATTAGCCATACGCAAATCCCTCTCTATTTTTTTCCTAAAATTTTAATTCTCTCTCTCTCTCTGTCTATCCAACATTTGCACCCGCGTCCTCCTCCTCCTCCTCGCACATTCTCTCGCTCTGTCTCTCTCTCTCTCTATCTCTATCTCAGTGTTTATCATACTTTCTTTCTCTCTCTCTGTGTTTATCATACTTTCTTTCTCTCTCTCTGTGTTTATCATACTTTCTTTCTCTCTCTCTGTGTTTATCATACTTTCTTTCTCTCTCTCTGTGTTTATCATACTTTCTTTCTTCTCTCTGTGTTTATCATACTTTCTTTCTCTCTGTATTTCTCATACTCTTTCTTCTGTATTTTCTTCTTTCTCTCTGTGTTTATTCTTTCTCTCTGTTTTTATCCTTTACTTTCTTTTCTCTCTGTGTTTATCATACTTTCTTTCTCTCTGTGTTTTATCATACTTTCTTTTCTCTCTGTATTTTTCATCTCTGTTTTTTTCTTTCTTTCTCTCTGTGTTTATCTACTTCTTTCTCTCTCTGTATTTTATCATACTTTCTTTCTCTCTGTATTTATCATACTTTTCTTTCTCTCTGTGTTTATCATACTTTCTTTCTCTCTCTCTGTGTTTATCATACTTTCTTTCTCTCTGTTTTTTATCATACTTTTCTTTTTTTCTCTCTGTGTTTATCATACTTTCTTTCTCTCTGTGTTTATCATACTTTCTTTCTCTCTGTGTTTATCATACTTTCTTTCTCTCTGTGTTTATCATACTTTCTTTCTCTCTGTGTTTATCATACTTTCTTTCTCTCTGTGTTTATCATACTTTCTTTCTCTCTGTTTTTTATCCTCTCACTTTCTTTTCTCTCTGTGTTTATCATACTTTCTTTCTCTCTGTGTTTATCATACTTTCTTTCTCTCTGTGTTTATCATACTTTCTTTTCTCTCTCTGTGTTTATCATACTTTCTCTCTGTCCCTCTCTGTTTATCAACCTTTCTTTCTCTTTCTCTCTCTGTTTATCAACCTTTCTTTCTCTTTCTCTCTCTGTTTATCAACCTTTCTTTCTCTTTCTCTCTCTGTTTATCAACCTTTCTTTCTCTTTCTCTCTCTGTTTATCAACCTTTCTTTCTCTTTCTCTCTGTTTATCAACCTTTTTCTTTTCTCTCTGTTTATCAACCTTTCTTTCTTTCTCTCTCTGTTTATCAACCTTTCTTTTTCTCTCTGTTTTATCAACCTTTCTTTTTTCTCTCTGTTTATCAACCTTTCTTTTCTCTCTCTCTGTTTATCAACCTTTCTTTCTCTCTCATTTATCAACCTTTCTTTTTTCTCTCTCTGTTTATCAACCTTCTTCTTTTTCTCTCTGTTTATCAACCTTTCTTTCTCTCTCTGTTTATCAACCTTTCTTTCTCTCTCTGTTTATCAACCTTTCTTTCTCTCTCTGTTTATCAACCTTTCTTTCTCTCTCTGTTTATCAACCTTTCTTTCTCTCTCTGTTTATCAACCTTTCTTTCTCTCTCTGTTTATCAACCTTTCTTTCTCTTTCTCTCTCTCTTTTATCTTTTTCTCTTTCTTCTCTGATTTATCTCTCTTTTCTTTCTCTTTCTCTCTGTTTATCATCCTTTCCTTCATAACTTTCTTTCTCTTTTTATCAACCTTTTCTTTCTCTTTCTCTCTCTCTTTCTCACGCGTTTCTCTCTCTCTCTCTCTCTGTTTCTCAACCTTTCTCTCTTTCTCTCTCTCTCTCTCTCTCTTTCTTTCTCTTTCTCTCTCTCTTATCAACGTCTCTCTCTCTCTCTCTCTCTCTCTCTCTCTCTCACTCTTTCTCTCTCTCTCTCACATCAACACTTTCTTCTCTCTCTCTCTCTCTCTCTCAACCTTTCTCTCTCTCTCTCTCTCACGCGTCTCTCTCTCTCTCTCTCACGCGTTTCTCTCTCTCTCTCTCTCTTTTCTCTCTCTCTTTCTCACTTTCTTTCTCTTTCTCACTGACACACGTTTTCTCTCTCTCTCTCTCTCTGTTTATGACACACTTTCTTTCTCTCTCTCTCTCTCTCACACTGACACACGTTTCTCTCTCTCACACTTCTCTCTCTTTCTAACATATCTCTCTCTCCCAATATCCATTATGTGTTTATTTACCTGTTTTCAAAGAGCCACAACAATCAGGCATCCTCTCTCTGAATCAACCTTTCTTTCGTCTCTTTCTCTCTTTGTTTTTTCAACCTTTCTTTGTGTTTCTCTCGGTTTATCAACAGCCCCATCGTGTGCTTTCCGTCGAAAATAAAACAAGACCAACATCCAATACTATATCGTCTTATCTTGCTCTCTTTACAATCAGACATTACTTTCTCTTTCTCTCTCTTAAAGCCAACTTTCTTTCTTTCTCTTTCTCTCTTTTGTTATTTCCCCCCCATTTCTCTCTTTATGTGACCTTCTGTTCATCTGCCGTGAAGAATGATTGTCGTTTCATAAATAAGGGTCTAAGGGTCCCTGTTTTTTGTTGTTTTTTCTAACTGCAATACGATTTTCGCCCGTTCACGCAATGGAATTCTCTCGCGTCTCGTTTCCCTGGCGAGAGGTGTTTGTGGTAACGAGTCGTAACAATTCGACGCTTTCTCTTAAACGTCAGATTTCTTCTCTCTCGCGTCTTCTCTCTCTCTTAACCGTCTCTCAAATCTCTACACTTTCTTTAGCGATCAGTTCTGATCGCGTTCTCTTCTCCCTCTCTCTCTCTTTCTAAGGCTTTCTCTCTCCCAATATCCACTCTGTGTTTTATATTTATATTTATAAATAGCCATATATACAATCAGGCATCCTACTTTCAGACATTCAGAAATCGGCATCGATCTGCTGGATATTTAAATTTTTCAGATTTTATTTTCTTGGGGGTTCTTTCTCTTCCCTCTCTCTCTTTTCTTCCTTGTTCTTTCTCTTCTCTCAATACTCTTTCGTCTTGTTCTTTCTCTTCTCTCTCTCTCTCTTCTTTTCTTCTTTCTCTTTCTCTCTGCTCAATCTTTCAAACTTTCGCTTCGGTCTTTCTATTTCTCTCTCTCTCTCTGTGATGACCTTCTCTTCATCTCTCTCTCTCTTTCTTCGTCGTTTCTTTCTCTTCTCTCTCTCTCCCTTTTTTTTTTTGTTTTTTTCTCTTCTCTCTCTCTCTCTCTTTCTTCAATGGAATTCTTTCTATGATTCTCGTTTCTCTTTCTTCGCTTGTTTTTTCTCTTCTCTCTCTCGTCTCTCTTTCGACGCTTGTTCTTAAACGTCTCTTTCTCTTTCTCAGGTTGATGCATTCTCTTCTTCTTAAATCGCTACACTTTCTTTTAGCTCTCGATTCTTCTCTCTCTTCATTTCAGCCTCTTCTCTCTTTCTTCCAGGCTTTCGTTTTTCTCTCTCTCTCTTTCTGGCAGGTTATTCTTTCTCTTCTCTCTCTCTCTCTTTCTTCTCTTTTCTTTCTCTTCTCTCTTTCTTCCTTTTCTTTCTCTTCTCCTTTCTTTCGCTTGTTTTCTTTTCTTCTCTCTCTTTCTTCCTTTGTTCTTTCTCTTCTCTCTCTCTCTCTTTCTTCGCTTGTTCTTTCTCTTCTCTCTCTCTCTCTCTTTCTTCGCTTGTTCTTTCTCTTCTCTCTTTCTTCGCTTGTTCTTTCTCTTCTCTCTCTCTCTCTCTTTCTTCGCTTGTTCTTTCTCTTCTCTCTCTCTCTCTTTTTCCTTGTTCTTTCTCTCTCTCTCTCTCTTTCTTCCTTGTTCTTTCTCTTCTCTCTCTCTCTTTCTTCTCTTGTTCTTTCTCTTCTCTCTCTCTCTCTCTCTTTCTTCTTGTTCTTTCTCTTCTCTCTCTCTCTTTCTTCTCTTGTTCTTTCTCTTCTCTCTCTTTCTTCTCTTGTTCTTTCTCTCTCTCTCTTTCTTTCTTGTTCTTTTCTTTCTCTCTCTCTCTTCTCTTTTTTTCTCTTCTCTCTCTCTCTCTTTCTTCTCTTGTTCTTTCTCTTCTCTCTCTTTCTTCTCTTGTTCTTTCTCTTCTCTCTCTCTCTTCGCTTGTTCTTTCTCTTCTCTCTCTCTCTCTCTTTCTTCGCTTGTTCTTTCTCTTCTCTCTCTCTCTCTCTTTCTTCGCTTGTTCTTTCTCTTCTCTCTCTCTCTCTTTCTTCGCTTGTTCTTTCTCTTCTCTCTCTCTCTCTCTCTTCTTCGCTTGTTCTTTCTCTTCTCTCTCTCTCTTTCTTCGCTTGTTCTTTCTCTTCTCTCTCTCTCTTTCTTCGCTTGTTCTTTCTCTTCTCTCTCTCTCTCTTTCTTCGCTTGTTCTTTCTCTTCTCTCTCTCTCTCTCTCTTTCTTCGCTTGTTCTTTCTCTCTCTCTCTCTCTCTCTTTCTTCCTTGTTCTTTCTCTTCTCTCTCTCTCTCTTTCTTCTTGTTCTTTCTCTTCTCTCTCTCTCTCTTTCTTCCTTGTTCTTTCTCTTCTCTCTCTCTCTCTCTTTCTTCCTTGTTCTTTTCTTCTCTCTCTCTCTCTCTTTCTTTCTTGTTCTTTCTCTTCTCTCTCTCTCTCTCTTTCTTCGCTTGTTCTTTCTCTTCTCTCTCTCTCTCTCTTTCTTGTTCTTGTTCTTCTCTTCTCTCTCTCTCTCTTTCTTCCTTGTTCTTTCTCTTCTCTCTCTCTCTCTTTCTTCGCTTGTTCTTTCTCTTCTCTCTCTCTCTCTTTCTTCGCTTGTTCTTTTTCTTCTCTCTCTCTCTCTATGCCCTCCCCTCTTGTTCTATTTCTGTTTTCTTTTACACGCTTTTCCCTATCTTCCTTTTTTTTCATCTTTATCCAGCCAGTTTATATGGAATCGCGTCTCATCACCTTTATTCCAGTGCTCGCACCATTTAGCCGAAACCTTTCGAATTTATTCTCCCTCTCCCACCTCTCTTATTCAAAAGCCTTACATTTTCTTTCTCCCTTTCCTATTGATACGCCAAGATTTATTTTCTTCACTTTTATCTTTTCACACACTCGCTTATCCGTACTTTTTGTTCATTCAATTTCACTAAAGCCTCTTTTCATCAAAACCAATTTCATTACTTTTATTAATGTTATTGTCACTGTAGATCGTCACTCACGTTTCCCTCCCCGTCTCTTGGCTCTGATGATAGCTTAATGGACAGAGCCTTTACTAACAAGATCATAAGGCATACTGTTCTTGTCCCTGTTCTTATGTGCGTTAACATATGTAATGATAATCTATAGAATTGTAGGTTTTAAAAAAATGCACGAGTAAAAAAGTTCACTAAAAATTTAAATTCTTCAGAACGATTCTGTCTGAAATATTTCAAGGTTACTCTTTAAATCGCTTCATGGCATGGTGTCTTGTCAGTAACGATATCATTGCAATGTGGAGTCTTCGTGAGTTTAGAGTCGGTTGGCACAAGGACACGACTGGGGAATCTCGTCCGAATTGAACTCTGTGTACGCGCCATAGCCCACTGTGCTAGTATGTGAATTAATACTTGGGAATTAATGATCTTTGGCAGATAGCTCTTGTAGATAATAGCGTCACATTGCTTTTCTTACATTATCTCACTCCGTTTTCGCTTTTTGAAACTTAACACCTTCCCGTCTTTCTTTCTCCTTTCGTACTGTTGCCCAGCGCCGCTCTCTCTTTTTCTCTCTTTTTTTTCTTTGCCCCGCCCCTCCTTTTTCTTTCTCTTTCTCTTTGCCCCCCCCCCTCCGCCTCAATATGTTTTTTCTTTCTCGTAGCCCCCCCCCTCCGCCTCAATATGTTTTTCTTTCTCGTAGCCCCCCTCCTCCACCAATATGTTTTTCTTTCTCGTAGCCCCTCCTCCACCGCAATATGTTTTCTTTCTCGTTGCCCCCCCCCCCCCATCGCACTATGTTTCTCGTTGCCCCCATGTTTCCCCCCATCGCACTATGTTTCTCGTTGCCCCCACCCCCGCACTATGTTTCTCGCCCCCCCCACCCCCATCTTTTATGTTTCTCATAGCCCCCCCCCGCCGCACTGTTTCTCATGCCCCCCCCCCTGCACTCTTTTTCTCGTTGCCCCCCCCACTCTTTTTCTATTTCTCTTTTCGTTGCCCCCCCCTGTCGCTCTCTCTTTTGCTTTCTCGCTCTCTCACCTATTCACTTCTATGTATTTCGGTTTTATTTCTATTTTAACAATTATTCCCCCCTCTATCTCTCTCTCTCTCCCTCTCTTACATTTCTTCTTTACACTCCTTCTTTCCCTTTCCTTCACTCTGGCTCTCTTTTCTCTCTCTCTCACTCTCTCTCTCTCCAATATGTTTTCGTGGAAACCCAATTGTCGTCTGTTGTTGACATGCCTCTCTTGATCAACTCACACAGAAACCTCATTTGTCCACTGATGAGTTTTCATTTCATTTTATTCTCGGCAGCCAATTTATGGAGATTTTAATTAGAATCGATGGCAAAGCTAAGAGAACGGCAGGGATGATCGGGTTTGGGAGAAACGTAAAATAAAAATAAACAAAACTTATCGAGGAAGTAACGTACAATAAAAGCGAGAAGAAAGTGTGTTATGAACAGTGAAACGCAAAGGAGACGAAGGAGAAAGAACGAAGAAGATTGAATGAAAGATCGTTGAGACTAATAGAAAAGATTGCAGAAGAGAAAAGCAAAAACAAAAAAAAAACGCCATGATGGACATAAAGCTTTTAACAGTGGCTCGATTCTGTCGCACTAACCTGAGCAGTTGCGAAAGTTATTGCTATATTTTTTTTCATTTAAGTCTAGTTTTCATATCAACATTCATCTGTCAGTTTCTAATATATATATATATATATATATATATATAGGCATCAACTTAGTGTGACACCGGTCTGCGTTGGTTGCATGATTATCTATTACAGCAAGCAGGAAATGGCGAATATGCCTCAGTAATTTGAATTGGAAATCCTAGCTTTTAGCTAGTCTCGAACACCGACCACTGGCATTGGAGGAAAACGGTGGTTACATCGGCCACCAAGAAAGCTCGGAGATGAGGATTATATTTTATCTATTTTTTACACTCTTTTCGTTACCGTCCGTCTCTCTCCATTTCTTTCTCTCTCTCTCTCTTTCTGTCTTTTCCTCTCTCTTTCTGTCTTTTCCTCTCTCTCTCTCTGTCTTTTCCTCTCTCTCTCTCTCTCTCTTTTCCTCTCTCTCTCTCTCTGTCTTTTCCTCTCTCTCTCTCTCTTTTCCTATATCTCTCTCTCTCTTTTCCTATATCTCTCTCTCTTTTTCGTTACCGTTCTCTCTCTCTCTCTCTTTTCGTTACCGTCCGTCTCTCTCTCTCTCTCTTTTTCGTTCCGTCTCTCTCTCTCTCTCTTTCTCTTTTCGTTACCGTCCGTCTCTCTCTCTCTCTTTTTTCGTTACCGTCCGTCTCTCTCTCTCTCTCTTTTCGTTACCGTCCGTCTCTCTCTCTCTCTCTTTTCGTTACCGTCCGTCTCTCTCTCTCTCTCTTTTTCGTTACCGTCCGTCTCTCTCTCTCTCTCTTTTCGTTACCGTCCGTCTCTCTCTCTCTTTTTCGTTTTCCGTCTCTCTCTCTCTCTCTTTTCGTCTTTTCCCCCTCTCTCTCTCTTTTCGTCTTTTCCCCCCTCTCTCTCTCTTTTCGTCTTTTCCCCCCTCTCTCTCTCTTTCGTCTTTTTCCCCCCTCTCTCTCTTTCGTCTTTTCCCCTCTCTCTCTCTCTTTTCGTCTTTTCCCCCTCTCTCTCTCTTTTCGTCTTTTCCCCCTCTCTCTCTCTTTTCGTCTTTTCCCCTCTCTCTCTCTCTTTTCGTCTTTTCCCCTCTCTCTCTCTCTTTTCGTCTTTTCCCCTCTCTCTCTCTTTTCGTCTTTCCCCCCTCTCTCTCTCTTTTCGTCTTTTCCCCTCTCTCTCTTTTCGTCTTTTCCCCTCTCTCTCTTTTCGTCTTTTCCCCTCTCTCTCTTTTCGTCTTTTCCCCCCTCTCTCTCTCTCTTTCCCCTCTCTCTCTCTCTTTTCGTTTCTTCCTCTCTCTCTCTTTTCGTTTCTTCCTCTCTCTCTTAATTCATCTATGTTCACCCTCCCCCCCTCTCTCTCTCTCTCTCTCTCTCTCTCTCTCTCTCTCAGCCGTCTGTGAAAAGTCGGAAAAAGGGATATAATGCACTAATTTCAGAATTAATTTAACACGAGTCGGATGCCCAGAGCGATGGAAATTTTGAGGAAGACAGGAAGGGAATCCATCAACGAGAAAACTGAAGAAACAACAAAAAAAAAAAGAAGGAACACGTTCAATGAGAGAGGGTGCAAAGAGACAGAATCATCTGTGAGGTGGCGGGTGGCGGGGGCGGACATTGAAATTGGACAAAATTGGAATTGAGTGCATGAGAATTTAGAAGAGAAAGAAGCGAAACGTAGTAAATGATAGAAAAAGAGAATTTTAACTCGGCGCAGATTAAGTGGATCAAAATATTTAAAACAAGGCCGTTTCGTCCTAATGTAAGAGTTAGAAAGCTGTTCTCACAAGTTAGTGAGTTTGATCCTCACTGGGTGCCTCTTCTTCTGCCACTGAGGCAAAAATAAGCTAAGCTTAGCAAATAAAATATTCGTTACAAAGAAGAGAGGAAGAGTAGATTAAAAATAAATTTAAAAAAGAAAAAGAATGTAAAAAGGAAAAATTACTAAACCGAAGAACGGTAAATGAGACGGTAAAAGAGAGCTGGAATAAAATAATGGATGAGAGAGAAGAGAAAAGGAGAGAGAGCAGTTTGAAACGAGGACGGAAAACGGAGGGGGGGAGTTAAAATTGGGTTGCTCACAGAAAAGGAAGAAAAAAGTGGAAATAAAGGGAAAAAAAATCGAAACTGGGAATGAAAAGAGAAAAATACTGACCGGGAAAGAAGAATCGAAAAAGCAAGGAGCCATAGGAGAAAAGAAGAAGAAGAAGAAATAATAGAAACCTTTTGATAAAGAAGACTAAAAACAGGCCGACAAGAAAGGGCTGACGAGGAAAGGAAAAATACTGAAAGAAAACGGTGTAGAGAGAGACAGATAGTGAAAGATAGAAGGAAAATGGCGAAAAGAAAGAAAGAACGGAAGGAAGAAGAAGAAAACAGAGGATAAGAGAGAGAGAGAGGAAATGAAGAAAAAAGTCCAAGGGTCAGGAAGATTAGAGAGGGGGGGGCAATGAAGAATTGAGAAAAGAAAAAGAAGAATATAGGCAAATGACAGGATGAATGAGGAAAAAGAAAGATCAAAGGATAGTGAGAGAAAGGAAAAATAATGGAGAAACATAGAAAGAAAAAAAAAGACAGGATCGATGAAATATATATTAAAGAAAAAAAAAAGAAGACTCGAGAAATACACATTGGGGCTGAGGTGAGAAAAAAGGAAAGAAAGAGAAAAAACCTGGAGAGGAAAAGAGAAAGCTACAACAGGACGATGGTTTGAAAGAGGAGAAAAGAAAGAGTGAGCAGAGAGGAAGAAAGAAAAAAAGAAAGAAAAGTGAGAGGAACATTGGGACGATTGTTTAAAGAGAAAGAAAACACGGAATGAAAAAGAATTACTCGGACTGGGTTAAAGAGAAAGAAAATATGAGATGATCGGGGTCAGGGTGGGGAAACCGAAAAAATAAAGACAATGAGAAGAAAACGAAACACATAGGCAATCCGAACGCGAAGTTGGCTACAGACAGAAAAATTCAGCTCTTAGAGAAAGATAAAGATAAAAATAGACAAGCGATACACTAAAGTGCATCAGGAAATGAAAAGACCGCGCGCGCGAAAAAGAGAGAGAGAGAAATTGGACGGACGAAATGACCGTACGAATGAATACGGAACTGGGCTGAAGCGAGATAGGGAGTAAGAAACAGAGGTATTTTCATTTACAAGCTGACAAATGGAATTGGATGTAATTTGTACGGCTTGCTTCGAAATTGAATTTGTTCAATTAATCTGATAAATTGATTGGCGAAACATTTATCACGCCTTACTTGTGCCGCGGTTCCCGTCATGGCTCTAGCGAGACACCAGTTAGAAGCAGCACTCGGTATTAAAACGGTAGTACTAAACAAGCAGTAGTGTTAGTTGCAGTAGCCATTGCAATAAGACGAGATGTTTGATAAAGTAAATTAGTTTCTTCTCATTACAAGTTTGGCTTCTGACAAATTCCGATGTTGAAACAACGTCGCTTTATTTGTTTCCCCCCTCTCTCCCTCTCTCTCTTGTCTGTAATCTTTCAAAAGGCATGAACTCTTTAATTTTCCTGCTTCCCGTCGCATATTTTCCTCTTACTAGACATCTAAAAACCACGATGACCGAATCGTAGATTTCAGTTCCGACTAAAAAAAAATCGGCTATTTTTGTTCTGGGCCTCGCAGATTTTACTAATACAGCCGCTCCTCGGTTAACGACTGAGTTACGCGCCAACAATGTGGTCGCTAAGCGAGATTTTTTTTACATGACCGCTATTTCAGGCATGCTACGCGTGTAATGGGTTTGTATCAAGCAGATTCAGAAAGCTTTTAATATCACTTTTGCACCATTCGTCAAATGTCTAATTTAGTTCAAAATGTTTAAGCAGTACAGTAGTTTACGTAATAATGACATTTCTAAAATCAGCTCTATATAATGGACATTGAAAATGACTCATCAGAGGTTGACATGCCGTAAAACCCAACAAATATATATATATATATATATATATACTGGACATTAATCCGATTTGCATATTGTAAATACAGTGCAAGTAATTTTTATTTAGTTTTTCATTTTATGTATTAATTTCATTTCATTTGGAAGAGAAAACAATTAAAATCAAAGTGAAAAATTTGTATTTTTATTTTACGTGATTTTTATAGACAGTCGTAAGTCCGGGTATTGCTACACAAGTGAGTCGATAAATGAGGGGTGGCTGTATGATAATCTTGTAGAAACGTTACTTTCATACGTTTTTGATCCTTTTTTTTTTAATAAGCTGCCTTCATATTTATGTGCTCTGTCTGTTCAGGATGTTGGCGATCATGGCTCTCCACAATTTCCTGTCTTTTGTAGCTCTTAATAAATTTCGTCTTTTTGTTTTCTAAGCCCTGTTCTGCCATCGATTTACACAAAATAAATCATTCTATGTACCGTGTCCCTTTAGGACGTTGGCGATCATGGCTCTCCACAATTTCCTCTACTTTGTAGCTCTTAAAACTTTTTTTTTAACTCTCCTAAACCTTGTTCCGCCATCCATTTACACAAACTCATTCTTCTTCTTCTATGTGCCGTGTCCCTTCAGGACTTTGGCAATCATGGGTCTCCACGATTTCCTGTCCATTGTAGCTCTTAATAAATTGTGTCCTTTTTGTTATCTATCCTAAACTTGCTCTGCCATCCATCTACTCAAGCTCATTAAGGATGTTATCTGCTGTTTTCACGGTGTTTCTTTGGACAAACCTTTAAATTTTGATAGGTTGTACCCCTCAAATATCTGTAAATGAATGTTGCCGATTTGGCAGTAGTGTCGCTGTTGAAATTAAAATTTGATTACGATACCCTATTCTTCCTGGGATGCTGGTGAGTGGGGACCTCTACCATCTTTGAAAATCAGCATTCGGATTTTTAGCCTTTACAGTTTACTGAAGTTGGCGCTTAATACGAGGAGATCTGAAAATTTCTCGGCTCACTGTCCTTAATCCGGGTAAGCCTCTTTGGGGGATTGAGAAGGGCATAACCAATCCGAGAACCTTTCAACGTCGCTTTCAATGACACAAGGCAAAATTAGGACTCGAATGTGTTATGCCATTCCTCTGTCTCCATGACATGAGAATTGGCCATCAAAATCCTGGCCTTTAGCTGGACCTGAACACTGACCGATGGCGAGGTTTAGAAACAACCTTATTTTTATCCGTTGTCACCCAAGCAGAACGACGCGTTTATGATTCAGGACCTCTTAACATATATATATATATATATATATATATATATATATATATATATATATGAGAGAGCCGGTGGAAAGTTCATGTGTGTCCACCCCGAAACTATTATATCTAGTACATCTCAATTTTCATAAGGCAGTATTCATATAAAATATAGATTTTGTTGTAACCCAATTATGTACAACAATGTAAATAATTCCACTAGAAAAATTGATAAAAAAATAGAATGTAAATACAAATTACAGAGAAGTCCTAATGGGACAATCCATCTTAAATAAATCAATGTTTTATGGCAATTTTTAACATCAACTTGAATTTTTTTTTCTTGTTAAAAAAAGTTGAATTATCTTGACACATTCAAGCTTATGAATAAAAGATAGCAAATTTCATATAGTATTTTTTCGAATATTTTCTTAGCATGAACAAAACAAATTCACAGATTTTAGACGAAGAAAAAAGACCCCAGAACAACGTCAAAATCCGTGAAAAATATTCATACTTTAATCCTGTCAATTGTGTTTAATTTAATTTGTAACGTATATAAATGTAGGTAGAAAAAAAATCAAACGTTATATATATATATATGTATATATTAAAGAGAAGAATGAAGTCGCATACGTTTTTGGCTATAATGTTTTTTTGTTTGTTTGTTTTTAATATACATTATACTTTATGGAAAATAATTTATAATATATATTTAAAATATACACTTTTCTCACGTTAGAACAACTAGAACCTCCCCTTATATATATATATATATATATATATATATATATATATATATATATATATATATATATATGAGAGAGAGTATTGTGGGCTGCTGGATCATGTTATTTAAATTGTGTGTATTTAGGAAGCATTTTTTCTTTATGGCTTATGTAAGCCGAAAGCTTAGATTGGATTAAAAAATATGGATCAATATTGTGATTTTCTTTCTTCGTTTAATGATAATGTTATTAAGCTTATCAGACGTTATGAAAAGAATTTACATAATAAAATAAATAGACAACACTTGTCTATATTATTTAATGAAATATATTACACTTTTAAAATTTACTTTGGGAAAGGTAATATTCAGTTAAAATGTATTTAAACTATAATTAATTTTGGGAAGTGAACATTTCACAAGTTTTAATTTGAAATCGAGAAAATGCGAAAGGAAAATAGTCACTTTATGGTACAAACTGACAGCAGGAGTATTTGCGTTAATGTGCTGACATTTTCATTGAAGTTTTAAATATCTAGAAATATCTAGTGTAACCCTGTAGCCCAGCCCGCAAGTATAGTTGGAGTTGTAATAATTGAAGTGATACACTAAAGAGGCTGTAAAAGAAAGGACTGCTATTTAAATAGTAAGTGATGAGGTCTTAGTAGTAGCGTTATGACCAGCTGGTGTTCGTCTGTACGTAAATACATTTCTGGTGTTTATCCTATTACATGCCGGGATTTGTATGTGGCGATGAAGCAATGTCCATGCCAGCAGCCATTATAAGCTATGTCATGTCATTCTCGTTTTAATCTCTCCATATTTTCCAAACCTCACGTGGAAATCTTGTTTGGATTAAGTACTCGATTACAGGTTTTAATGGTCATCACTTCAGTAAGAATTGTCGCACCATACTTCCTTATTTTTCTCCGTTCCTGTTGGCCTTGTGCTAGGCTAAGGTAAAATGAAAACGTGTTATATATATGGTTGGATTGATGTGAGTTTGTGACCCTGGGTTTCACGCTTTTGCGATCGAGATATATATATATATATATATATATATATATATATATATTATTTATTTATTTTTTTTTTATGAGAGCAAAGCCGTAAGTTTTCCACTGAAAAATTGTTTTCAAAAGCGGAGAGTCAAGTGTTACTTTTCTTTTTTTTTTTTTTTTTTCTTAACACTATTTACATTGTTCGGGCTGTTGTCTTCATCATTATTGCCATATTCACGACATCTCAGGCGTTGTTCGTGATCGTTCCGGTATTTTTAAATGTCGAACGGAACCCGTTATTTAGTCCACAGTTGATTGTTCTAATTCCACATGCCATGCATTTTCAGGATATCTGTTTGTTATTTCCCTTTAGTAACTCAACTCTACACATTTTTATTGCCTCTGCTGTAGCCAAATATCGAACTCACAACTCTTTGGGTCAAGTCACTTTTTGGATTACTCAATCAACGCTTTTATCCACTGGAGACATCAAGGAGTGAATTTCTGGCACTTATAAGTCTAATGATTCAGTAACCATTTATTTTTTTATTTATTTATTTATTTTTTTTTTTTCACCAGAGCTCAAATTACAATCTACCCCCATGAAGGGTTTGGTTCGAAAGTCCAGCGTGGCGTACAAAGGCCGAAACATTGTGAATATAAACATCTCATCTCAAAAATATATAAAATACTACTTTTTTTCTTTTTTTTTTTTTTGTCAACAATAAATACCATTTAAACCCAGAATGGAATATATGCCCATATCTGGACCGGAGCTGCTTATTTCTTGCTTTCTAGCCTTGACAGAGATCAAAAGAGACTACGCGGCCTTATGGGTGATTAATTACTTTTCCGCCCTACAACCCTTTCTCTTAAACGGAAAGATGCAAGATATTTGCTAACTCTATCGCTATTTCCATGGCCAATGTTCTGACCAGCTACATTCATTTGTCTCACCATTTTAGGCCTTCGCAGTTAAAGCCGGCCATGCTAAATACAAAATGAATCATCCTCGTTTCTTTCATATCTCATTGGTAAAAAAACAACTACTTGGTGGAACCGACTCCCAAGAGGATGCTTCCCCAATCATTACAATCTTATCCACTTCAAGTCTTGAGTCAACCTTTATATACTTTGGAAGAAAGAATAAACAGTCTAGGTCAAAGTGGAAAATTGGTTTAAATTTTTTTTTTTTTTTTTTTTACTTTACGTGATTTTATAGATGTTCGTATTTCCGTGTATCACTACACAAGTGAGTTGTTAAATTAAGGGTGGCTATATGACTGTCTTGTAGAAATGCTACTTTTATACGTTTTTAAGAACTTCCTTTTAACAAGCCTTTTTGTTCATGTCCTGTCCTATCAGGATGTTGGCGATCATGGCTCTCCACAATTTCCTGTACCTTCTAGCTCTTAAATTTTTTTCTTATCTCTCCTTAACCTTATTTCACCATCCATTTACACAAATTCATTCTTCTTCTATGTGACATGTTCCTTTAGGACGTTGACGATCATAGCTCTCCACAATTTCCTGTCCTTTGTAGCTCTTAAGAAAAACTTTTTTCTTATCTCTCCTAAACCTTGTTCTGCAGTCCATTTACACAAACCCATTCCTTTTCTTCTATGTGCCATGTCTCTTCAGTATGTTGGCGATCACGGCTCTCCAGTTTCCTGTCCATTGTAGCTCTTAATAAATTGTGTCCTTTTTGTTATCTATCCTAAACTTGCTCTGCCATCCATCTACTCAAGCTCATTAAGGATGTCTTTTGTAGCTCTTAATAACATTTGTCCTATGCTTCTTGGTTCTTGGGCATTGTATTGCATAAACAATGGTTTCAAAAACCAGTGATGTGTCTCTTGACTCTATATCTTAGTATGACTTAAAGTCTCAGTGAGGCACCCAGTGAGAATGCTACACGATACTACAAACCAAAACTTGACTTGCTTGCTCACTAACGGTTCTGTTATTCCTAATGATAGCACATCAAAGCCATTATTTTTAAGTATAGATTTTCAAAGCAAGACATTTTGTGCTTTATCGCAGATAAAAGCTTAACATGGTTAATGTCACACTATGCACAAGTGTCTATTTAGCAATTTTATTTAAGGCAATGAAAATGGAGCCAGCAGACTGGGTTCAAATTCCAGCCTTGCCTGTTGCCTTCACTTTCACACTATTTCTCTAGGAAAAGGCATGAACAGCATTTTTCTTTAACTGATAGGTAAATTAAACTTAATTTAACTTAGACTGAACTCTCTAGCCTTGATTGGCAGTCAGTCTAGAAGGAAAGCTCTGAATTTAAAACCATGGAAAAGGAAAAAAAATTCTTTTTTTTTTTTTTTTTCCAAGAAGTCTTAGCATTTCACAGATAAAGGAAATGGATTTGTGTCTTAAATACAGCCTAGTTCAAATTCCAGCCTCGCCTGTTGCCTTCACTTTCACACTATTTCTCTAGGAATAGGCATGAACAGCATTTTTCTTCAACTGATAGGTAAATTAAACTTAATTTAACTTAGACTCTAGCCTTGATTGGCAGTCAGTCTAGAAGGAAAGCTCTGAATTTAAAACCATGGAAAAGGAAAAAAAAATTCTTTTTAATTTTTTTTTTTTCCAAGAAGTCTTAGCATTTCACAGATAAAGGAAATGGATTTGTGTCTTAAATACAGCCTTGTTCGCTGCCATTGTAACGCAGTGAAACTTTAACATTGCCGAGTAGAGGCAATGTCTTTCAAGTTTCATTTCTGTTTACATTGTCACTTAACATACCAGCTCAGTAATACCTATTTGACATTCTCTTGTACCTTTGATAGAGAGAACAAAAGTTACAACAATTTAGATATTTTATGTAATGGCTGGCTACACGTGTGACTAGCCAACTTACTGCAAATATTGCTGAGCGAACCTTAGTTACAGTTTCTGGGAGATGAAGCATAATCTGGCAGGATCAGAAGTGTGAGCAAGGCTAGTAACCTTAAACTCTCAGTTAGAATGATCAATGAGGTCGTGCTGACATGGACAGTATTTTTCATCTACCCAAATTCACATGCAAGATTTTCAGCAGCCTGTGGTGTGCTTTTTAGGGCATTCTCAAATATGACCATATCAGTCTGTGTAGACAATCCCAGCACCCATCAGCTTGGGAATTCCAGGTGATTTAAGCTTGGGTATGCAGGTGGTGTAATGGCTCAGAATTGTTAATCAGAGAGCCGAGTTCTGATGCTAGTTGGGTTCATTATAGTAACTTACGTCCAAAAACCAGCATCCATCAAGAATTTCTATCTTTGCTAAATTTGGTCTCGGTTGGATCATTTCTTATTCTATGTGCTACGTCCCTACAAGACATGGCAATTCATTATTATTTGTGGCGTTTAGCAGGGTATTTTTTTTTTCATTGCTAAGGCTCCTGCCCCCACTTTCGCTAGTTACCCTCCCCAATCTCTCTTGCCCTTGATATACTCTCTGAGGGTTAAGTTTTCCAGGCACTCTTTCGTCATTATGTGCTCCCAGAAATTCCAACTGTCTCTTCCTGATTTTAAGAATATGTTATTTCTATGCCATTTTCTTTAAGACTTCCTCTTTGAATCACTAACGTTTTAACCCCCACACCCACACCCCTTTAAGAACTGTAATTCTATCATGTATTTCTTGAAAATTATACTTTTTCTTTCAACAGCATGCAAAAATGTCAATTTTATTTAAATAGGTGCTGAGTCGATGCAAAGGTGTACTGTTTAAGATTAGCCTATATTGTTCGCTTGGCAACATTTTCCCATTATCTCTGAAATACTAATAATAATGATGTGATTTAATAAAACAAGGTACCCCCATTCCTCTATGCAACTGCCACCCCCCACCCAGGTCCCCTCATTTATACCTTGCCCTGCTTGCTGGTAGTCTTCCTGACCTTCTCCTGTGACTGACCTCTGGGCCTCAGTGATTGATAGCGGTCAAGGAGTGGACATCACCAGTGCCATTAGCCTGGTCAGTCTTGCAAACCTTCTATTAATTAAGATTCACGACTTTGGGGTTGGGGTTGATTGGTCAGAAGGGAGTGGAGAGAAACAGACGGCTCTGGTCACTTTTGTCTTGTTTAGCTCTCTCTCTGTCATTTTGTGTATTTGCATTTCAATCTAATCTTTCTCTTTCAATACCATCTCCACACTCTCCTTCTCTCTCTACACACCCATCTCTCTCTCTCTCTCTAATTCTCTCTCTCTCTCTCTCTCTATACATTCCTTTCTTTCTCTGTCTCTCTGGATACATTCCATTCTTTCTTTCTCTCTCTCTCTCTCTCTCTCTCTCTCTCTCTGGATACATTCCATTCTTTTTCTTTCTTTCTTTCTCTCTCTCTCTCTCTCTCTCTCTGGATACATTCCATTCTTTCTTTCTCTCTCTCTCTCTCTCTCTCTGGATACATTCCATTCTTTCTTTCTCTCTCTGGATACTCTCTCTCTCTCTCTCTCTCTCTCTGGATACATTCCATTCTCTCTCTCTCTCTCTCTGGATACATTCCATTCTTTCTCTCTCTCTCTCTCTCTGGATACATTCCATTCTTTTCTCTCTCTCTCTCTCTGGATACATTCATTCTTTTCTCTCTCTCTCTCTGGATACATTCCATTCTTTCTCTCTCTCTCTGGATACATTCCATTCTTTTCTCTCTCTCTCTCTCTCTCTCTGGATACATTCTTTCTTTTCTCTCTCTCTCTCTCTCTGGATACATTCCTTTCTTTCTCTCTCTCTCTCTCTCTGGATACATTCCTTTCTTTTTCTCTCTCTCTCTCTGGATACATTCCTTTTTTCTCTCTCTCTCTCTCTCTCTCTCTCTGGATACATTCCTTTCTTTCTCTCTCTCTCTCTCTCTCTGGATACATTCCTTTCTTTCTCTCTCTCTGGATACATTCCTTTCTTTCTCTCTCTCTCTCTCTCTCTGGATACACTCATGTCCTTTCTTTCTCTCTCTCTCTCTCTGGATACACTCATGTCTTTCTCTCTGGATACACTTCTTCTATTCTGGCTCTCTCTCTCTCTGGATACATTCCATTCTTTCTCTCTCTCTCTCTGGATACATTCCTTTCTTTCTCTCTCTCTCTCTCTGGATACATCCCTTTCTTTTTCTCTCTCTCTCTCTCTCATTCTTTCTCTCTCTCTCTCTCTCTCTCTCTGGATACATTCCTTTCTTTCTCTCTCTCTCTCTCTCTCTCTCTGGATACACTCATTCCTTTCTTTCTCTCTCTCTCTCTCTCTCTCTGGATACACTCTTGTCTTTCTCTCTCTCTCTCTCTGGATACATTCCTTTCTTTCTCTCTCTCTCTCTCTCTCTCTGGATACACTTCTTCTATTCTGGCTCTCTCTCTCTCTCGAGATACACTCATTACTCTCTCTTGATGCATACCTCTCTCTCTCTCCCCGATTTGACTCTATCTTTCTTGATATTATATTAAACCTTAATGATAAAGATTTAAAACTAAAATTATCTCAAACGTCTATTCACACCTCCACAAAATAAAATCACAAATACTGATAGGTTTCCACTTAAGAGCAGTTTGAATGTATAGTCCTCAATATTTGCAATACAAAGAAAATACACTGAAAATCTTTTTAAAAACCTTCAGTATTCTAATCATTTCATATAAAATGTGAAGCGAAAAGCTTAAATAATCTGCAAAAATGAAATAACAAAAATACTACCTATCAACTCAATAAACACTATAACTGAAAAGAACATTGTCCAATAATTATATAGAAACTCGTTCAGTACCTGTTATTTCACTCACAAGATTATCAAATGACTATCTTTGTACATATATAACTTTAGCTCTCTTCAATTGAGCCCAGCTTTTGGTATCAGTTGTGTGGGTTTATCCTTGACAATTCACTGCTTTATGCTTTGAACATTGTTGTATACAAGCCACTTTTCATCACCTGTTATGATCTACTTCAGGAACTGTTACTTAGTATGATGCATTTGTTATTACAATTGGTTTCCATGAACGGAAATTACTTATGACTCAACTTAATAATTGTTAAGCAATTTTAAAAGCATTCCTGAGGAAAATGGAAGAAACTGCTTGTTATTTATTCTGTGTTTTTTTTTTTTTTTTTTTTTGTGAGTGTTTCTGGTGTGGCGTGGTGGGGGTAGCTCTCTTTTATTAAGTGCTGTCTGAGGATCAACTCTGATGGTAAATTGTGCGTGATGCCACCGCCAACACTTTTACCATTTTTGCAACTGCCAAGCAATAACTTTTAAAATGCCTTTTTATTTGTTGATTGACTTTCAAAACGCTCTTTTCTCCACCCCGACACCAACCAGCACCACCACCACCACCATTTGAAGACATCTCCCAATCCCATTTAAATCTATAATACTCTCACCTCTCAATTTTGTTTGTGTCTTTCTTGCATACACTTCCATCCAAAGCCGACCACCTTAATTCTGGTGGTTGGATAAAAAAAATGTTCTTTTCTACAAGAAGAATTTTTAAGAAACTTTGACAATAATGTCTACTCTATATAAGGCTTAAGAGCC
This sequence comes from Acanthosepion pharaonis, assembly GCA_903632075.3. Classification (NCBI taxonomy): domain Eukaryota; kingdom Metazoa; phylum Mollusca; class Cephalopoda; order Sepiida; family Sepiidae; genus Acanthosepion; species Acanthosepion pharaonis. The sequence goes on from CAHIKZ030000687.1 coordinate 249,507, forward strand.
TCTCAAAGTAAAGGGATATAGCGTAACAGTTTATGAGGATATATGGGGAAGATGACTGTTAAATCTAGACGTATACAGGTTTAAATTATAGTAATCAGGAAAGCAACCTCTTGGGAGTCACTTCCACAAAGTAATGGCTTGTGGGAAGAATGACATATGTACAGAATGAAGGTCGTTCGCTACAATGTTTGTGGCATGGTAGGTCTTAACCGTGACGATTAGAACTAGTGTAACTAATGAATGTACTTCGTCGGAACACTTCCCATTGAAATCACGATTGAGTAGCAAGAAACTTGAAACACACACACACATTATATATATATATATATATAATTTCATTGAATACAACAGACAAGAAAAATGCAATTCATTTTTTATTTAGGTCTTCCAACATTCTTACACTTTTCCATTTGCTGAGAGTAAAATAGCGCAAAAATTATCTATACTGTCCAAATATAAAATTGTTGGAAAAACTAAATTAAAAAAATCATCAAATTTTTTCCATCATATTCGACAAAACATTTAAGAGAAAGGTTGATGCCTGTGTGTGTGTGTGTGTGTGTGTGTATATATATATATATATATATATATATATTAAAATAAAAGATGGTCCACATATGCTTCTTATATGTAGATTTAATAGGCCTGTTAATGAAATTTGAGAAATGAAAAACAACATAATGATAATATTCTTTATGTCTCGTCTCTTTGAAAAAGGACGCTGACATGATATATATATATAATCAATCTTATTGACGGAATTATCATAATGTTGTCTTTTTATTCCTCAAAACCATTAACAGGCCTATTATGTCTATGTATTTGTGTGTGTGTGTGTATATATATATATATATATATATATTAAATGTTTGAATTTATTTATTTCTCGCATAGATATTGCTTTTTTTTACCTTTTTTTTAAGGTTTGTCATTTTGTTTAGATGTCAGAATAGTATAATTGATATTGGAATTGGCAGGCCAAATTCAAATTTCGTTACTAACTCCTGCAATCAATATAATTATTAGAAATTTGTGATTTTCATTGCAAAGGATCTTCAGGTCGCGATTGTTTTAAATGAAGGCAAATAATCAAAATGATTAAACCTCGTAATGGCAACGAATGTTAGACGGTCTTCTCAAAGATGAAGAAGAGACTCGAGGGGACGGAGATGTGGTTCTAAAGAAGGATGCTGAGGATATGGACCAAGCGTGTGAGCAACGATGAGGTCTTGGAGAGGATGCAAACAAGGAGGAGGCTTATTCTTAACATCAGAAGAGAATTTGATACTCACAGGTCAAATAGAGGGAAAAGGAGACAAGGGAAAACAACGCATGACATACCTGGCAGGCTTAAGCAAGTAGACTTATTGAGAGCTACAAGAGATAGGGGAAAGTGTAGAGCCATGGACACGGCCTATAAAAGAAAAGAATACTATATTATACTAGTAATATTATACTAGTAATCGTCTCTATATAGCCATGAACTTATTTATTAAATTATATTAGTAGTACTACTAATAATAATAATAGTTACGTTAGAGCTGATAACATGCTGGGGAAACTTTTAGGTGGAAATTGAGATCCATACTCCATGGAATGTGTTCTTTGTCATTGCCATTTCTCAGAAGATCCAGTTTATTTTCTCAGGCAAAATCATTGAAAGCCATTTAATGTCTTCTCGGAGACATTGATAAATTAAAATACTGAAGCACTGAGTAATCAGTTCCTCATCTTTTTACTATCATTATTTTCATTTTTTTTTTTTTGTTGTTTTTTTTTTTCCACTTTTTATCGTTGTTAATCGATAGACGACAGAACTATGAGCTTTTCAACAAAGTGAAGGGTCAGAGAAGGAAAATTAAACGCTACTTACATTAAAACACATCAAGAATAAAACAATTTGCTGAATGTTACAATTTCAAAAAACGAATGGCTGCTAGCAGTTTTAAACTCCCTCATCCTCCTGTTCTTTTTAATGCAGATGTTTTTTTTTTTTTTTTTTTGTCGTTTACATTTGTTGTAATGGACATTTTAAAATTTGTCTCACATCTCTGAAAATCATTTTAACACAGAACCTTCTGTAAATCAAAATGAAAGAGGTTTTTTTTTCTCTGGTTTTAATGGGTTTTTTTATGTTTTATTTCATTTAGAAATATTCAGTCATTAACTGTTATTTTTTTCATTTTAACTTTATTGGTTGCTTTGCCATTCTCTCCCCATGGTCGTCTCTTCTCTCACCCCCCTCTCGCAGGTTGTCTCTTCTCTCTCACCCCCTCTCACCCCCTCTCACCCCCCCTATGGGTTGTCTCGTCTCTCACCCCCCTCTACTTGGGGTCGTCTCTTTCCCCCTTCTCTACTTGGGTCGTCTCTCACCCCCCTTCTCTACTTGGGTCGTCCTCGTCTCTTTCCCCCCTTTTCTACTTGGGTCGTCTCGTCTCTTTCCCCCTTTTCTCTTGGGTCGTCTAGTCTCTTTCCCCCTTCTCTCTTTCCCCCTTCTCTACTTGAGGTCGTCTCGTCTCTTTCCCCCCCTTCTCTACTTGGGTCATCTCGTCTCTTTCCCCCCTTCTCTCGCAGGTCATCTCGTCTCTCCCCCCCCTTCTCTACTTGGTCATCTCGTCTCTCTCTCCCCCCCTTCTCTACTTGTCATCTCGTCTCTTTCCCCTCTTCTCTCCAGGTCATCCTCTCTTTCCCCTTCTCTCTGGGTCATCTCGTCTCTCTCCCCCTTCGACCGGTTCTCTCTCTCTCTTTCCCCCCTTCTCTGGGTTGACTCGTCTCTCTCTCTCCCCCACCTCCAATCGCAGGTCGACTCGTCTCTCTCTCTCCCCACCTCCACTCCAGGTCGCCTCTCTCTCGCTCTGTCTCTCTCCACGCCCTCCTCTCCCTGCGCCTCCACTCGCAGGTCGACTCGTCTCTCTCGCTCTCTCCTCGCCTCCACTCGCAGGTCGACTCGTCTCTCTCGCTCTCTCCTCCGCCTCCACTCGCAGGTCGACTCGTCTCTCTCCCCACCTCCACTCGCAGGTCGACTCGTCTCTCTCCCCCCACCATTCCACAGGTTGGCATTATATATCTTCACAGAATAGCTGAAAGGAAAAGGAATGATAAACGGGCTTTATTCTCACAGAGACTTTTATACTATTAAGACTTACACAAAACTATATATACATATATATATACAAGTGTCTCATGCGGAGAATAATATCTGCACAGCAAGCAGAGTGTAAGGAGAAACAAAAAGTAAAAGTCTTACTTATAATATGGAGATTATTCTGTGTTTCTGGAGAAGCCATGTTTCAAACAAGCCAGATTCATCTACTATGTCACAGGAAGGGGAAACAGCGAGTCTTGGGTTTTCTCAAGTTGAGGCTTGTGAACCGGAGTTTCTTTCTATATCTGAAAAAGATATATTCCCATAGGGGAAACAGCACCACGTGTCTTTAAGCTGTTCAGGAGGTAGATTTAGCCTTTACACAGGACATCCTTGCTAAAGAAAGCAACCTCTCAGTTTGGCCAATCATTCAGTCAGTTTACAGAAGCCAGTCTCATCACTGTATGAAGTGAAGTCACTAAGTAGTCATCATGTGACTTATCTCTACCAAAGAGAGATAACTGCCTTCTGTATCCCTACAGTGAAGAGAGATGTTCTGAATTTCAGTATAATACTGTTAATCCTTTGTATAGAAAGGAAACTTTTAGGTAGGCATAGTGATGGTACATTAAATAAAGAATTCAGAATTAGGTTAATTAATTTTCAGTGACTGCTCTAAGTGGGTCCTTTATCCAGGAAGATGCTGAAAAAAAGATCTATAGTTACGATTCCCGAGTGTCAAATCAGGATAAAAACATCTTGGAAGTTCAATTACTTCCAGTCCGTGTGATTTCTGGAATTCTTTCTTCAACCCATTATTCTTAAAATCTAAATATAATGATTACTTCTTCTGTTAATAATAATCCCAGTTTCCATGGGATTATTAATATTTTTATTTTTTTTATTTTTAATACCATTACTGCTTCCATTGGAAATTCTATTAATGAGGGCTTTTTTTTCTCTCTCTCTCTCTCTTTTTATGAATTCCCTTTCTTTCTATCTGATCCCCATGATGAGTACATTTGTCGTTACCAGTCTTCTATTTTTGTTGACTCCAATCTGCAAAGAGGCAGTTAGTTGTAATGGCTATTCTAAAGGGAAGGAAATAGGTCAGGCATTTGGAGAGTTCTCCATTAAAAAGAAATAGAAAAAGCCTCTCTTCTTGTTGTCCCCACTCTCTCCAACAACACACTCTCACTATCTCCTGTTTATTGTTCTTAGTAGTAGTAACCTATTAGTCTGTTGGCTTTCTTAAGCCAGCCAGAGACTACAAAAAGACTTAGGACAAATACATATATATTTACTTACTTACCTTTCAGTCTTCTTTTCATACTGTAACTGATAATCAGACTAATTTCTCATCATTTTTTTTTTTTTTTTCTTAAAATCCATTTTTTCCATTTTTATTAATCCTAAGTTTTTTTTACTGTCCCACCTTGTTTTACTTTCTACAATGCTATCAGCACCCACAGACCCCATCAAGCAGTTTTTTTCCTGTTAATTATCTCTGTTAATAACACAGTCTCATTGCTGAAAATTGGCTAAAAACTTGTTTACTTACAGAATTAAAATGTTGTAGGTTACAAATAGTAATAATAAAAATAGTAATTATTGGTAGTAGTAAAAAATTTAGTAATTATTGGTAAATAATAATTGTTTACTTAATAGTAGTAAATTAAAATGTTGAATAAAATGATAATAGTAGTAGTAGTAGTAGTAATAATAATAATAGTAGTAATTATTGTAGTAGTAGTAATAATAATAATAGTAGTAATTATTGTAGTAGTAGTAATAATAATAATAGTAGTAATTATTGTAGTAGTAGTAATAATAATAATAGTAGTAATTAATTGTAGTAGTAGTAATAATAATAGTAATTATTGTAGTAGTAGTAATAATAATAATAGTAGTAATTACTGTAGTAGTAATAATAATAATAGTAGTAATTATTGTAGTAGTAATAGTAGTAGTATTTATAATAATAATAGCAGTTAAGATTATAATAATAATAATAATAGTAACAGTGTTAGCTGTAGCTTTTTTCCCAAACTTTGACTTTAAGCACAAAATATACAAACACTTCAACCAGCAATAAATTAACATGAAATTTTCTGTGTTAGCTCAGCTTTTTTATTCTTCAAAATATATCTTAAATTAACATGAAATTTTTATACGAATTTTTATTCTTCATATTTTATCTATATACTTCTTTTATATATTATTGAACAGTAGATATATTTGTATCATCTATTTAAAAATTAAATAGAAAAACATTGTTAAAATTAATGTGTTCCAGTTTTTTAGTAACATTTGTAAGGAAAAAAAACTAAGTTTGACTGACAAATTATTTGTTTAAATCCATTGAAATTATGCTTTTTTGTTAGTGTATACTTAATTTTTCTTTAAAGTTAGCATCTAAAAAATGACATAAGGTTGAGGTAAAATTTAACATATATTTTTACCTGTTCAAAAAAAGAAATAAAAAAAAATGGAGTTAATCTGTAGTGTCTTTGCTTTCCTGAATAAAAATATTTGTAGAGAGGAATATAAATATTAAATTAGTTTTCAGGGGAAAATGTTACATTAACTAAATGAAAAGGTTCAAAATAAACTTTCAAGTGACAAAACAGATTTTTAAATTAGATTTTTTTCTTTTAGTGACTTTTGCGCAAAAATCTGTTTTTTGCAATAAACATAAAATGAGTCTGAAAGAAATTAAATAAACCTCATACTTACTTCAATTAAATAAACTAAAGTTATTTAAAGTGTATAAGTAAAACATTTCTAAAGCTGACTATATTGAGAATAAAATGTGTCACTACCAGTGGAACAAGGGACTTTTGAGATAGACCTCCTTCAGGTGCAGCATGCATAGGTATGTAGTATAGAACACCATGTAGCAAATAAAAATAAGATGAAAAATTACTACTATCATTCCATAATAAAATAATAGTAAAAGAAAATTTAATAATGATGATAATAAGAAAATAATTATAGTAAAATAAAATAAAAAATATAAGATAATAATAAAATAAAAATAATAATAATAGTAAAATAAAAAATAAAATATTAATAATAATAATAATAATAATAGTAGTAAAATAAAATATAATAATAATAATAAAATAAAAATAATAGTAAAAATAAAATATTAATAGTAAAAAATAAAATAATAATAGATAATAGTAAAATAAAAAATATAAAATAAAATAATAATAATAATGATAATATTAAAATAAAATATAATAATGATAATAGTAAAATAAAATATAATAATAATAGTAAAATAAAATATTATAATGATAATAATAGTAAAAATAATGATAAATAAAAAAATGATAAGAATAAAATATAATAATAATAGTAAAATAAAATATTATAATGATAATAATAGTAAAAGAAAATGATAAGAATATAAGAAAAAATAAATAAGCAAGGAACCATTTTTGGGAAAGATAGTTGAGTGGTTTCTAATTGCTCGCTCCACTGTTTAGAATTCAGAATTTTCATTCTCTTAGGTTGGTTGCTAGAGTCCAATCTTCCCTGTTATTTAATCCATAGTTGTGAGAAGGGACAAATTCCTCCCTTTCTCTAGGGTATTTGTGTAGAATTGAACCCAACAGACTATCCTAGAAATTGAACCCTGCTCTCCGATTCCACTTACACGACCTGCACATCCTTCTGAAATTGTTACTTTTTAAAAATCTATTTTAAATATTTTGAGCTCAACTTCTTTTAATAACAGCAGTTCCACAACATCATCTGCGTCTGCAATAAACAACTTCCTCTCTATATGTCATCAATTACTGTCTGAAAAAAAAAAAAAAAAAAACCCTTAAAAAGAAATGTACAATAATAGAAATCCTTCCTTTCAAAATCTAGAAAACAGCTGTGGTCGATTTCCTCACGCCCCACTCCCTGCATTCTTCTGGGTAAAACACGATTGTAAGGGTTAATGTGCAACTGGAGGCTAAAAAGACGGATTGTAAATATAGGAGACCAGAGATTGAAGATCTTTCAAACCAAAGACAAATGAATCAATGCAACTAATGATTGCTCTTAGGGAGTACCCTGATAATCGGTAATGACTAGAGATCAAAGATATATAGTTAACTATTGCTTTCCTCCCTAACCATTTTTTTTTTTCTCTCTTTTTTTTTTTTTTTAAATAGAGGGTGAAGGTAGCCCCAAAGTCCAGAGGGTACCCCTCTGTACTTTTTGAATAGAGTAGGGACCCATATGTCTGGGCAAACTTGTGATTTAGGTTTGCCCTCTGGGCCTAATTAGATTACATAACATGAGGCATGGTGTTGCTGGAAATCTATAAATAGTGAACCTGATTTGTTGGATGAGGAGCAGTGAGAGTCTCCTTATGAGCTGAATCTAAAGGGGTTATGGAGGAAGACCAGGGTGTGCACGTTACTCTAGGGGTGGATGATAAGGTAGTAGAGGAAAGTTGGGTAGAAAGATAAGATAGAGTAAAAGAAAGTGTGAAAGAAGCCTTACCAATTTTGAGTTCCAAGTTTTAACAAACATGTGCGTTTGTTTCAGCATTTCTTTATATATGGCGATAATAACTCGGCACATATATTCCTTCTGTTAAACCTTTCTGTCTATTTCTACTGCTTCCTAATAAGTTGTTTGGATATCAGGAAGAGATCGTTGTAAAGTAACTTGTAGAAATTCTGTTACGTTTGACCATTCATTGGTTGTTTTCAAGGAAAAAAAAAATTGGAAGCCAAGAAATAGCCAGTCTAAACATATCCCCATTTGTTCTATTTAATAGAACATTTTTAGAGTAAGCATTGCTACAGAAACTCTCTCTCTCTCTCTCTATCTCTCTTACACATACACATGGGATGGGGGGTGCTGAAAAGTTCTCAGTTAAACCAATTTTCAAAAATTGTTGCCTGTTCCATGATATTAGCTCTGCCAAAAGGTGAAATGAGAAAAGTCAGGACACAACAATACAGTTTATGTGCGCTAGTATGCAGAAAAGTAGGAAGGAACACGTCAGGTAAATAATCCAGAGTTCCTTAGTATTTTTAAGAAGACAGTGCTCCATACATAAGTAGAGCTTATATTATAATATTTTTAAAAAAATATTAAAATATATATATATATATATATATATATATATCCTGTTTATACGTTATTTTTATAGATAGAATTTATATAAGTAAATGCTCTGTTTTTAATTCAACAGTATTAATTACATTACGCTGAATGTTCAAGAAATTTTGTAGAAAATATGCCTTCTCCAACAGGAATTGAACCTGTTTTCCTATACAAAAACCATCATTTGATCTGACGTATCCATATATATCTATATATATACGTATCTATGTTTCCAGAGTAGATATGATCGATTGAGAAAAATCATTGAAGACTGTGTTTGTAGAAACAGTCATTTGGACTTCGTTAAGCAGACGCCTTTCTGTAGCTAAATGGTATAGCACGTAGGATCAAATGACACTTTCTGTATAGGAATACAGTTTCAATTCCTGTCAGGTAACATATTTTCGAAGAAATTTCATGAACATTCAAGCCGGTAAATGTAATTAATACTGTTTATTTAAAAATGGAGCATTTAGTTAAATTATATCTATAAAGATGACTTATAGACAGAAAATACATTAAATATTAAACTGGACTTAATCCAGTTTATATATATATATATATATATATATATATATATATAAACGTGTTTTAGTGGACTCAGCAATTTTCAATCTGCTTGTCTGAATCATCTTCAAGAAGCGAGAGAAATATCTAAAAGGTCAGCCAATCTAACAGTGATCTCACAATCCTCACACTTGCTCCATATGTGGTCTCCTTTGTAAATCACTAGCAGGTCTTAAATGCCACTTCAGATTATCGCATAAACTTTCATAACTGAATCAATAAGCTGTCAGATCCTCATACGTCAAAACCGACGGGAGAGTCCATTATATATATATATATATATATACATACACACACACACATGGTTGAAGGCACTTCTGTTAACGAAAGACTCCACTATAAAGATAGCCCATTTGGACATAGTGGTGTCTTTTGCTTGGTTAGTTTTTTTCTTGCTTTGAACTTGTTGTATAAAATGCCATGACTTAAATTTCAACCTGTAGATAAATGGCCCGAAATTTTGTTATTTTTTTTGAGCAACTAAGAAATGACTATCATTTACAGTTGGCATGTAAGATGAAAAAAAAAATACACAATAAAAGGACCTTTGCAATTTCAAATCACCAATGTCTCTGGGACATTTTATAATTTATCCTTAATAGAACATGGTTTTATTAACAGGTTTCATTTCCTTTTTCTTTTCTTTTTTTTAACAGGTTTCTTTTCTTTCTCAGGTTGTAGTAAAAAAAAGATGGATCCTTATTCTGCCTTCAGGAGGAAATTATTTTTGGCTCACTTCATCTTCTGATTGGTGGGAAAATAATCAGATCCTATTTGATAATTTGAGCCATTTTGTATACTTTCTTCCTTGATTTTGAATACCTTCTTCCTTCAGAAGCTTATTTGCTGGCCCTTCTTATTTTATAACAATCAAAGGGGGCTCCAGACAGACCTTAACTCCAAATTTATGTGGGCATAAGCCTACACTTTTGATTGGATAATATATAGAAACCATATATATTTTTTTATTTAAGAAATGAATTTGACATGATCCACCTTGATCAAAATAATTTTGGCAGTTCTTTAACGGCAAATTCTAAAAATATAAAGTTTCTCAGACACAAATGTAACAAATTTTCATAAACTGTCTGGCTTTTTTTAAAATACACTTCAATAAAAATCTACACGTGTAAAACAAACCTAAACATTTTTATTTACGAGAAAATAATTGTTGAAGTAAATAAAAAAAATAATATTGTAAGAGAATGATGATGATAATAATACCATATCAGTGCCTTCATAGTGTAGGGTTAAAATCTGAAACTGAAGGTTTTATTCTTGCTGCACAGAACCAATGCTTGCTAACTAGAAATTACAAAGCACACATACTGAAAAATTGTGTTAGTCCAAATTGCAGATTCTGTGATAAGTATCCAGAAACAATTGATCATTTTGTATCAGGTTGTGCGGTATTGGCATCCACTTAATATAAAACACGGCATGACAGAGGGGGCCAATATCTGCACTGGAAAATCTGCAACATTTACAAGAAGGAAACTTCAAGAAATTGGTATGAACACTACCTAGACCCAATTACAGAGGTAGGACCTGTAACAGTTTTATGGGACTTTACAATCAAAGCTAATCGCCCAGGTATCATTATTAGAGCCTGCAAACAAAAACATGTCTCCTTATTGATATGGCAGTCCCTGCAGACTGCAATGTATCTTTGAAGATCTTCAAAAAGCTATCAAAATACAAAGACCTTGAAATCGAAATCTCAA
>CAHIKZ030000687.1:270000-322500 GCA_903632075.3 Acanthosepion pharaonis
ATATTTTTGCCCTTCCTTGCCTTTAGAGGAGTGCCCTTTGCCATGCTGATGTTATTACATGCCTTACTTCTTGCCTATCTCACACTGCCAATTTTTTCTAAGCTCTATACTAAACATTAAATCTGTTACGAAAAAATGAACTAAACAAAATAAACACAATATGATCAGCTTTAAAAAAACGGAAAAAACATTTTTACGGGTTGACCGATTGTCCATTTGCACTCTGTTTGGTGGATGCTCAGAGTTGAAACTTCACATGATGACTCCCAATGGCCTCTTCATAAATCCGCTCGGTTTTTGCTAAAAACCGACATGCGGTTCAGAGGCAATCTGGGCTTATCGGTTTTTGGGTTTTATCGATTTTCTGTGCTGTTTAGAGGTCCGTGGTCATGAAACTTCTGGACAACACTTCTAATGGTTGGACTCTAAGAGGGTGTCAAATTTGATTGAAATGCGATCATTCCTTCTGTAAGCAGAATTTTTTCGATTATTGATTTTTTCGATTATCAATTTTTTCGGAACCTGATTCGAACTCAAAAAATCGGGTCCGTCATGTCATTCTGGCAGCCATTTGCAAACTTGTGTTGAAAACCGCATCAAAATTGGGTGAGAAATGTGGCCTGGGCGAGGTAACAACGCCCACAACAGACACACAGACAGACAACAAAAGAAATATAGATAGTAGATTAGATATTGCGTAACAGTTCAGCCTCCTTTTTTTTTCCTTTATGATATTTTCCATTGTCTTAATTCTTTGCTTAGTTTTTTGGCAGGCATCTTTCGCTATTCTAATACACTTTTGGTTTTGGGTAACATTTTTCATCGTCTGTAACTACCCTGATAGATATCTGCACTTGATTGATTATATATAAAATGTCAATTGCTACTTTGGAAATAAGCTGAAAATCAGGATGAAAGGAATAATATGTTTATATCTCTTGAGATGAGGTATTATATTATTTAAATTATTTACATTACTCAGACTGTTATCCTCATCTTCATTGTCATATTCACAACATTTCGGCTGTTGTACACACCGACCTTCTTTAAGTGATTGGAATTTTGAACCAAATCCTTTATTTCGTCCACAGGAGTAGATTGTTTTAGTTCCGCATGCCGTGCCACTTCAGGATGTCTGTTATGTCTCTTTAACTCAACTCTCCATGATTTTTGGTTCACCACTGCTGTAGCCTGGTATTGAACTCACAACTCCTTGGGTCTAGGCACTGGATCTAACCAACGCCTTTATCAATTGGGCCACTTGGAAAGTTTAGTTAAAGGGAAATAACTGAGACATCCGGAAGAGTCATGTACATGGAACAAGAACAATCTACCCTGGTTAACGAAATGGTTTGATTTGAAATTCCAATCAGCTGAAGAACGCCAGAGTGTATAATGGCCCAAATATTGTGAATATAGCAAGGTAAAGGAGGATAACAGTTTGAATAATGTAAATAAAAATTTTATGGTTTTCTCATTGTAATTTTCTCATGAATCTTAATTCTTGAGTTAATTCTTAGTTTTATAACAATAAAATATCCATTGAAATTCTACTATTGCATTGTCAAATATTTGGGCTTAAGAACTTTAACAAAATATTGCAATAACAATCATGAATATGAATGCTGGTCGTTATTTTAAGAAGTAAGGGGGTACAAATGAAAATATTTGAAATTGACAACTTTTTCCATTTCACGGAAACAGACACTAAACATTTTTACTGTCCCTTGCGTGTTATCACCTCTTTTGTCTTGCCACTGTTCTTTCATTTTCTCTCTGAAACTAAGTAGCATCTCTGATATGTCTTTTCCATCTTTCCACACAATCAAAAAGGAAAAGTCCATTATTTGTGATGTACCAATAGGGTGTAACATAAGTGCATGCTAAGATAGGGACTAGCAGAATTATAAGATATTGTCTTTCCCCTTGCATCTTTCTTTTATTCTTTCTTTCTTTCTTTCTTTTTTTTTTCTTTCTTTTTTTTCTTTCTTTTTTCTTTGTTTTTTTTTTTCTTTCTTTTTTCTTTTTTTTTTTTTTTTTTCTTTTTTTTTTTCTTTTTTTTTTCTTTCTTTTTTCTTTTTTTTTCTTTCTTTCTTTTTCTTTCTTTCTTTCTTTCTTTTCTTTTTTTTCTTTCTTTTCTTTCTTTTCTTTCTTTCTTTTCTTTCTTTCTTCTTTTCTTTTTTCTTCTTTTTTTTCTTTTTCTTTCTTTCTTTCTTTTTCTTTCTTTTTTTTTTTCTTTTCTTTCTTTTCTTTTTTTCTTTCTTTCTTTTCTTTCTTTCTTTTCTTTCTTTTTCTTTTTTTTTCTTTCTTTTTCTTTTTTTTCTTTTTTTTCTTTTCTTTTCTTTCTTTCTTTCTTTTCTTTCAGTTTGGCTTTTCTGTTCTGGATATACAGTGAAAAGCAGCTCTCGAGTTAGGAATCATAGAGACGATTTCAGATACCAATAGTTTGTTATATTCACTTACCCTTTCTTCTTCTACACCCCCACCCCTCAGCTATGGATCAATGGCAGGACAGACTGGGTCCTATAGCCTTGGGTGGCAACCGGTCTATGAGAACAACTCTGAATTCAAAACCTCCAAAAAAAGGTTAAATAGCCTTAGCAACCATCAATTGGCCAAGCATTGTGAGTACGGTATGAGGAGTTTCTGGATCCGTTCTAGTCAGCTTTTATCCTCAGTAGCTTTCTTTTTCTGTTCTCAAGAAGGTGTAATACACTTTAAAGATCTACTATCCATTCTCCTCCCCCAGTCAAGGTTTGACTCTTTACTGCAAACATTCTGGCTAGTCCTTGAATTGTATTTGGGTCAGTCAGTAGCTTATTAAAAGCACAAATCCTGATTAAGTGATTAAGTCGACTGACTCTCCCTCTCTCTCTCTCTCTCTCTCATGCATATATTCACACACACACACACACACGTTTCTGTTTTATTGGTCATCTTTCACTCTGATTTCGGCTCCAATTATTGACCACAATCACAACAACCAGGTGCCGGCATTGGCTGTGCCTAAAAGCAATCGTCTCAAAATCCCTTCTTCACCTGGGATTTGTTTTCTTCACTTCTTTCCCACCCTCTTCCTCTTGTTCCGTCATGATTGTCTGACTGGCCACATAGGGTGTTTTACAGCTGGTGGACACTATCGGCTTGTTTTCTTATGATTAAGACTCGATAACTAATTAATTTCCTTACATTTCCTCAAATTTACACAGTTCTCCCATAGGATAAGCCAATCATTGCCATTCTACCATTTTCTACACTTACACTGTCCTGTAAATAAGGTGCTCATTTTCTCGCTATTTTTCTCTCACTCTCTCGTATCTCCTCTGTCTCTCTCTCTCACTCTCTCTTGTATCCTCTCTCTCACTCTCTCTTGTATCCTCTCTCTCACTCTCTCTTGTATCCGCTGTCTCACTCTCTCTTGTATCCGCTGTCTCACTCTCTCTTGTATCCGCTGTCTCACTCTCTCTTGTATCCGCTGTCTCACTCTCTCTTGTATCCTCTCTCTCACTCTCTCTTGTATCCGCTGTCTCACTCTCTTGTATCCGCTGTCTCACTCTCTCTTGTATCCGCTGTCTCACTCTCATGCTCACTCTCTCTTTTATCCGCTGTCTCTCTCTCTCTCATGCTCACTCTCTCTTTTATCCGCTGTCTCTCTCTCTCTCATGCTCACTCTCTCTTTTATCCGCTGTCTCTCTCTCTCATGCTCACTCTCTCTTTTATCCGCTGTCTCTCTCTCTCATGCTCACTCTCTCTTTTTATCCGCTGTCTCTCTCTCTCTCTCTCTCATGCTCCTCTCTCTTTTATCCGCTGTCTCTCTCTCTCTCTCTCTCATGCTCTCTCTCTCTCATTTTATCTCTTTATCTCTCTCTCTCTCATGCTCACTCTCTCTTGTATCCTGTGTATCTCTCACTTTCACTGTCTTGTATCCTCTGTCACTTTCTCTCATATCCTCTGTCCTCACATTCCCTCTTCCTCACTATATTGTATCTTCTCTCTCTCTCTCTCTCTCTCCCAGATTCTCTTTCTCCCTAGACTTTTGTACCACCTGTTGGAATATTCGTCCTCCACTCCATCGCACCTTGATTGACAGGTAAAAATTCAATTAACTCTAAGTTTTTTTTTGTTTTTTTTTTTTCATCTTACATTTTCTCTTCCTATTTTTTTCATATTACATTTTAGTAGGTATTTTATATATATATATATATATATATAAAGGAATATGTTATATACAGATAAGTAATGATTAAGAACTTTTTTGTGCATGTGAAGGATAGAAACCATCAAAGATAATTGGTAACTGAAGATTAATTTGAGCATTTCATTAAATAAGCAAACATTGAGCCGTTAGACTGAGAGATTGGAGATTTTTATCTATACATCTGAGGATCAGAAGTTATTATCTAAATCATTTCAATTTAATAAACTTCTTAAACTACCTATTTATTTTGCAATCGTTTTGTTTACCTTTAGCCAGATTCTGTTTTATATTTGATCTTAGATTACTTGATAAGTATTGGAGAGAATGTATTACCTGTATACCAATTACATCATTTAACTCGCCAGTCATTCAGCTTGTATTACTTACTATCCTTCCTATTGGCTCAGATTCTTACCCCACAGATCCGACAGACTAATTCGAATTGACCCTTTACATAATCAACATTTTTCTGTTTCTTTCTACCTTTCGAAACTTTTTTCATCAAAATTTGTATCTAAACATCTTTGCTTCTAACTAGTTTTTGAATTACTACAAAGACTATTCAAGTTCAGTTGCAATATTTCTACTCTCCGTCTAAACTGACCACTGGTCACTGGTCTGATTGTCAATAGTGTTGGGCTGAGGGTGTGCTAAATTCCAGCTGTCCAAACGTGTTACCGAGGCCATTTCTCAAGGGTTGATGAATCCAAGTTCTGTCATGGCCCAGACAACGTGCAATTTGTTTGTTGCCTCAAAATGGAACACCGCAGACGACAATACCACTGATTGAATACACGATCAAGGAAAATGTTTTCTTGTCATTAAATCTACTCTAATCTATAGATTGTGATAAAAGATTTGATCGAAGTTCCTTCTTTTCACCGTCCTGGGTATGACGATAAACTACATCTGGCAGCAGGGCCTCTGATCAGGAGGTTTTGAGGAGTGTGGAACCACCTCTGTTGTTCCCAGGTCTACCCTGACCCTGGGTGGTAGCACCAGTTAGGGTCCCAGCTATGGGCAAATATTTCACCCCCAAACTGTTGTCAAGACACTATGAAAGTGTAAAAAATGAGTTTTTATAGTCAAAATACAAGCAATATATTTTTTGGAAAAAAAAAAAAAAAATTAAGAAAAAAATGATTACTAGCAATATATATTTGAAAATAAGAAAAAATTAACAAGAACCCTCTTTACAAAAATACTTCAATAAAATCTGATCTCCTCCAAACTGATTTCTTATAAAGAATATGTATTCTATTGATATGAACCTATCCTAAAAAATTTTGCTGGCATTAAATAACCCTTTGAGGTTGATATACCATAAAAATGAAGTAAACTAAATCGGATCATTCTTCTTTTAAACTCGAAAGAAAATCCCCAAAAAGACCAAGCATTGTTTACAACAAATTCAAGTGCAAATCCCTTACCCTAAAGTAAGTTAAAATATGTTCATTGAAGTTTATTCTCCAAAATCATCCCAACACCCGCTCAAGCAAGGGGATAATGCCACTAGGACCCCAGGGTGGTTACAGGAGGGAAAGAAGACTTGAGTGAGGAGAGGGAAAGGACAATAAAGGTCAGGGTTTCAGAAAGGCAGAAGACTGTGATTAATGTTGCATTTAATTTTTTTTCAAGATTGTAGGTTGCAGGGAAACAAGAAACTGGTAGGAAGTTCCACGGGTAAGAAGTGCCAGTAAGGAAACTCTTAGAATAAAACTGATGGTTGCATTTGGCTAGTTCACCAGTAAAATGGTGAGACCTAATTGCCAATCTAGTAGCATGCTTAAATTCATGTAGCCGAAGCACTAAGGAGATGAGTTCATCAGAATAATTGCCATGAAAACATTTGTAGAAGACAATAACAATAATGATCCTGATTTTCTTGCTTGTTAAAAACACAGAAAAAAAAAAAAAAAAAAAAGATCACATCAATTTCAGAAACTTACTAAGACAGACTCCTTACCACTTGTTCAACTCCAGCTAATTCTTGTGACCCATTAGTCCAGAAGCACCTACACATATCGAGGTTATATTTTTGTATTAGCAAGGTAGTGTCCATTGCTGGCTTGCTAGGCTTGTTGTGTAGCTTACAGAACCAGGTATTCCCTAATGGTCACTCAGCTGAGTACTGACATAGCTCAACATTGCTTAACTTTGGGTAAGATAGCCTGTAAATAAAATTTAGATGCTGATCTAATAGATTTGCCTTTAGAACAAAGGTGAAATGTGAAAGGGATGGATTCTGGATAAAATTTTAACCTTATGCAATATGTTAGCATAAATAGACAGACAGACATGCACACACACACACACACACACACACACACTCACACAATTTGTGTGAATGTATGTGTAATATGATAGTATAATTGTGTGTGTGTGTGTGGTAGCATATTTACATATGTGTGTGTGTGTGTGTGTGGTAGCATATTTACATATGTGTGTGTGTGTGTGTGTGTGTGTGTGGTAGCATATTTACATATGTGTGTGTGGTAGCATATTTACGTGTGTGTGTGTGTGTAGCATATTTACATATGTGTGTGTGGTAGCATATTTACATGTGTGTGTGTGGTAGCATATTTACATGTGTGTGTGTGTGTGTGGTAGCATATTTACGTGTGTGTGTGTGTGGTAGCATATTTACATGTGTGTGTGTGTGTGTTTACATGTGTGTGTGTGTGTGTGTGTGTGTGGTAGCATATTTACATATGTGTGTGTGTGTGTGGTAGCATATTTACATGTGTGTGTGTGTGGTAGCATATTTTATATATATATATATATATATATATATATATATATATATATATATATATATATTTCTTGAACATTCAGGTCAGTAGATGAAAATAAAATAAATAGACTGTTTAATAAATGAACTGAACGTCTACTCAAATATAGTTATCCACTAAAAGTAACATTTAAAGTGAGGTGTGTATTTGTAATTTGGTAGTGTGTGTGTATTTGTAGTTTGGTAGTGTGTCTGTAATTTGGTTGTGTGTGTGTCTGTGTGTGTAATTTGGTTGTGTGTAATATAATGTGTGTGTACATGTAAAATGGTAGTGTGTGTACAATTGTAGTATATATGTGTGTAAGTGTAATATGGTCATACAATATTTTGGATTCGGTTTCTCTATTTGTATATAAATATAAGCCCATTTAATAAACTCAGACTATACTTATTTTTCATTTACAATTATCATCATTATTATTATGATTATTGTTATTAATGTTTTTCAACTGTAATGATCTCTAGCCATTGCATCTGCAGCCAATCATTTAAAACAATCTTCTATTCTTCCTGATTTACTTTCTTGCAATCTCACAGATTAAAAACTCTTGTTTTTCTGACTAACCCCCTAGCTATCTTCGGATTCCTTCGTCCAGACCAACTCTGTCAACTTTTCTTTTTCTTTCGATCTTTCCCACCCCAATCTTTACTCCCAACTTCTGCTTTCTTCTCGTCTTCCATTATCCTGATTTGTAATCTGACGCATGGATGTTTGATTTTTGCGAACTGCTTTCCGTGTCAAAACAACTTGATAAAAAAACAATTCCAGTTACTTATTTTAACTAATGCTATCACCCCCCCCACCCCCCGACTCGACCAGCACCATTTCTAATAATTCTCCAGCTATATTTGCTCTATTTATATCTTATTTTTAAATGCTAGTCTGTTTTCTCTTTAGTTTTTTTTTTTTTTTTTTTTTGTTTTGTTTTTTTTTTTTTATGGAAAAAGCAAATCTGAATTCTGGCTCCACTTTTGCTACGTCCATCCAACTTTGATAGAATCTTTGCGATGCAAGAGTGGAAAAGTGTTGCAGAATTTGAAAGTGTTTTGCAAAAACCCAATTTATAAAGGTTGTTAAGACAAAAAATAATATTTATATTGCTTAAGTTTTGGTAATTTCCAGAGATGACATTTATAGATATATGTCAGTCATTATCTTCTGTCTTAATTCTTATTCTTTTAGTGTCCTCTCTCCTTAATAGCAGTTTTTCTTATATTCTCTAACACTCAATACCCTCTTGCATCCTAGTGGCTTTATTGCCTTCCTTGGGATAACATGTTTAAAAATCATAGAGAGCATGGACATAGTTACCATGCAGTCTTTAGTCCTATCAGTTTCACATTTTAAAACGATCTCCAGACCAAGTGCCACTTGTCCTTTACTGATGTCTATATAGTGGCTGGATCTCAGGGTGAGTACTGCCCTCCCTGCATCATCACTGGTGCAACTGAGCTGAAAGCATTTCATTGGTTTACCTATCTTGGATGTACCATCATGTCAGATGCTGGGATCGACAAGGAGATCAACAACAGACTGGCAACGGTGAGCATTGCATTTGGCAGATTGACTGTACAAACGTGTGTAGTACAACAGACACCTGAAGAGGAGCACTAAGATCAGAATGTATAGAGCTATTGTCCTCACCACTCTCCTATATGACTCAGTCATGGGTCACTTATCGATACCAGCTACAACTCCTCGAAAGGTTCCACCAGCGCTGTCTCCACACAATCCTTAACACCCACCGGAGTGATCTTTGTCACCAATATTGAAGTCCTTGAAAAGGCGAAGATCACCGACATTGAGGCCATGCTGCTGAAGTCCCAGCTAGATTGAGATGGACACTTTTCCAGGATGGAGAATCATCACCTGCCTAAAATTCTACCCTACAGCGAGTTCTCCATTGGCTATCATGGCAGAGGGGCACTAAAGAAGTGATTGCCTGAAAAAATCCTTTGGTGCCTCTCACATCAACGATTGCCAGTGGTCAGCCCAAGTTGAGAACCATGACACCTTTGAAAATACCTGCAGGGCCACTCTCAGGGACAAGAGGCTGAGGAGGAAGTACTGCAAGGAAGTACTCTGCCATCGAGCCCAGGCCGAACTTTCAGCTGCAACTACTGGGACCTAGTATGCTTGTCCCGCTTCGGACTTATCAGTCACAAACATGCCTGCAATCAACATGAACAGACTCCCTCTTAATCTTTGTTTTATGAAGCCAAGGCATCATGATGATGATATAGTGGGTTATACACATATATATATGTTACAAAAGGATAAAAAGAAATTGGAGATACCAGCACTTTTCTGTTTGTTTTCTTTAAGATTAATGCCAAGGATTAATTACAAGCATGACCCATAGATTGCTTATTTATGTTGACTGGGTACTTGGAAGTGGATGCAGAACTAATTTCAACTCGGAACTAATTAATGAAAGTTGCAGAAAAGATGAATTCTGAATTATCTTTGTCTACTAAGGATTTTTAATGCTAAATTCAAAAAATTAACACCTACTCATTGCATTTTGTTTAGGAATTCATGGAAATTAATAATTTTCATTTAAAATCGAGTTGAAATTAGTTCCGTGCTGAAATTAGTTCTGTCACTCCTCACATATTCTTTGATTATAATGATAAAAGCTTCTTACTGAAAGAACAATATATATATATATAGTTGTGGATTCACAGCTGTCCTCCTTCTATAGCCACCCAAGTCTTTAGGACCAAGTTTCTCATGCTATTTACCCATTCATTTGCAACAAAAATGAATGACAGTTTGGAGTTAAAATTAGTTCCTCCATTCCTTGGAAGGTGTGTTTCTGTATATAGTTTATTTATGTTCATGACCTCAAGATTTTTTTATATAATCATTTTTTTTATTATTTAGTTCAGTATATTTTTTATCTGCAGTGTATTTTTTTTTGTGTGATTTTTAGATTTTCTTTTCTAATGCTAGAAAATCACAAAGAACTGTACCAAATAACAAAAACGGCATCAATTGGAGACTTTCAACAACAGCGACAACTACAAAGGATTGCACATGTAACTCAAAGAGAAACTAATGTCATAATCATGATGTTGACGCTCCACACCACTCAAGTAAAAACTTCAGAAAGAAATCGTTATCACTACTAGAAAGAGCAATTACAGCTGCTTGACTTGAGAAACCTATTTTCCTGAAAATTTGTTTTAAGAGAAACATTTTATAAATTTCAACCGAAAACTGTACTGGTTGCTCTGTCAATGAATACCATATATTTCCACTTAAGGAAACGGCTAAGATTACCATGACCATTAGAAATGAGTATAGATACTACACTTTGATTCCAGCCCGATGGCCAGTATGTGAAGAAAAGAGTAACGCGTGTAGCAGAGGCTGCTTGGTAAATGAATGCCAAAACTTTCCCTTTAAAGAAAGGGCTGTTATTGGGGTTACTATTACAGATGATCATGGGCACATGGCCGAGTGGTTAGAAAATTCGCATTCTGACCATGAGACCCAGGTTCAAATCTCACCATGGTCGATTTATCAGGAAGGAAACTTCCTGATGTTATCGGACTAGAGGGGTTGATCCCAGCATGCAGCGCCTTTTGGAAAGTGCCTGAAAACCATACCACAGGTTGACCCAAGCCTTGTGAGTGAAATTGGGTGGACAGAACACTTGGGGCTGTCAATAGTTGTGCTAGCATGAAGTTACAAGTCATCGTGACCGAGGGTTTGAGTCTGATGGCCTTGTTCAAATTGTTGATCATGCTAGATAACACGCTCTCTCCCAGAAACTGTAACCAAGCTCTGCTCAGCATAGTTGCAGTATAAATCACAGGTGGGCTCTGTGGGTGTTGAATAAAGACAAATGCGCCTGAGCAAGCATCTGCAATAGGGATTGGCTAGCCGCCCTAGTAGACAGGTGTCCTCAAATATGAGTGGCCAGGTATACATTACAGATGAAGAGAACAGATACTGCACTTTGATTCCAACTCAATGGCCAGAGAGTGAAGGATGGTGTAACTCATGTTGCACTGGGAAATGAATACTGAGTGTTTCCTTATAAGAAAACAGCTATTATCATTACCTTTTAGAAATTAGAACAGATACTACACTTTGCTTCCAGCCTGATGGCCAGGAAGTAAAAATGACATACAGTGGAACCTTGGTTCACAAATATAATTTGTTCCTGAAGGCCATTCGTAACCTGAAATGTTCGTAAATTGAAGCTATTTTTCTAATACAAATCAATGTAGAGAAAAAAAAGCTACAATACAATAGTATTGGAAACAAAAAGCACAACACACAAATGTATACAACACAGGGTTTGACTCAGAAATTATTCCATTTGGGTTAACTCAGTTTAGAAATGCTGTTCAAGAACCAAAATTTTGTTTGATAAGCGAGACAATTTGATCTGAAATCTTTTGTTCGAAAACCGATTTGTTCGACATGCGAGCCGTTCAAGAACCAAGGTTGTACTGTTTAGAGTTTCACTGGCTGCTTGGTCATTGACTGCTGAATATTTCCTTATAAGAAAACAGCTATTATCATTACCATTAGAAATTAGAACAGGTACTACGCTTTGCTCCCAGCCTGATAGACATGGAGGGAAGAAAAGCATAACATGAGTTTCACTGGCTGCTTGGTCATTGACTGCTGAATATTTCCTTATAAGAAAACAGCTATTATCATTACCATTAGAAATGAGAACAGGTACTACGCTTTGCTCCCAACTTGATAGACATAGAGGGAAGAAAAGCATGACATGAGTTTCACTGGCTGCTTGGTCATTGACTGCTGAATATTTCCTTATAAGAAAACAGCTATTATCATTACCATTAGAAATGAGAACAGGTACTACGCTTTGCTCACAGCCTGATAGACATGGATGGAAGAAAAGCATAACATGAGTTTCACTGGCTGCTTGGTCAATGACTGCCGAATATTTGCATATAAGGAAACTGCCATTATTGCCATTTGTTCTTTCTCGTTCTTTGTCGTCTTAATCAGATTTGATTACGCTCTTGATGTTATCCGACTTTGCTTCCAATCAACCCTAACCTTCACCCTGTATCCATCACGCACATCCATATTCTCCTGTTAACTACAATATCCATTATTAATGCACCACTTTTGCTAAAGTGATAACTAGTTCTAGTAAACCAGTCTGCACACACCTCCAACACAGCCCCACATTTACCATCCTGAAATGGCAGCCAGCATTGACTGAAGAGGGGTGGAAATGAAAGATATGTCTACTTGGAGTTGGGGGAGGGGGACAAGCAGAACGAAGTGCGGATGGGAGTGCATGAGTGATTGTCTGAATCTCTGAGTTCTAATAAAGATAATGACCAACCGCTAGCTGATGATTTCTTTCGTTCTGACCCCCCCTCCCCATATCATTTATTTCTCTGTTCTTGTTCCAGAGTGTTAACATATTGAGTGTTAACAAAAGTATTTACGCTAATTACATCATTTGAACAGTTGTCTTCATCTTTATTGTCATATTCACAACATTTCGACCATTGTACACTCTTGTCTTCTTCAGGTAATATATATTGGAATTTCAAACTGAACTCTTTATTTTGTCCACTGGGGTAGATTGTTCTAGTTCCACATGCCATGCCTTTTCAGTTATTTCTCTTCTAGTAACTCAGCTCTCCAAAGTTTTGTTCACCTTTGCTATGGCCAGGTATTGACCTCACAACTCTTTGGGTCAAGTCACTGGATTACTTCAACCAACACTTTTATCCACTGGTTTTGGTTTGGTTTGTTTTATGGCATATCAACACCTAAATGGGTTATCTAATGCCGACAAGATTTTTTATTGCTTGTAATATTTTTTTCAAAAATGTATTGCTGCTAATTTCTTTTTCCAAAAATCTATTGCTGGTAATATTTTTTCTTCAAAAATGTATTGCTGGGAATAATTTTATTTACAAAAATGTATTGCTGGTATTAAAACCTATTTTTACACTATCATAATTTTTTGACCCCAGTTTGGGGATTAACTATTTGCCCATAGCTGGGACCCTAACAGGTGCTACCATCCTGGCTCAGGGTGGACCTGGGAACACCAGCAATTAAGAGGTGGTGCCACGCTCCTGAAAACCTGATCAGAGGCCTTGCTGTTGGTTGTGGTTTGTCTTACCCAGGATGCAGATGTAGTTTATCATCATACCCAAGATGGTTTATCCATTGGGCCAATAAAGATGAGGACAACTGTCTGAACAATCTTAATAGTGTAAACAGTTACAATACTATATCAGAAATATAAACAGATTTAACATTTTTTTATTTTTTTATTTTTTTTTTTTTTTTTACAGTAAGATTCATCCTGTACAAGGCCCGCAGGATCACTCAAGGTTTGAGGTTGATGAATAAGGTGTAGTCTATATCGATAGAAGGAGAAGATAATGGTTAACTCTAGATTTGAACAAGTAGTGGTTGGGGAAACATACTCTAGGGAGTCTGTTCTCTAGGGCAGTAGTTCACAGGAAGTTGTTGCTTGAGTGGAACTTACATCTCACCGATGGAATATGGAAGGAATGTGGGTGGTTTGTTACAATACAAGTGGCATGGCGGGTCCTAGCCATGAAAATCTGACAGGGTGGAACCAAGAGATGGTCTGTCTGAGAACTTCCCATAGTGATAGAGTAGTGAGAGGCCCACCACATTCCACCTGTGAGAGAGAGGTTGGAAGGTAGAAAATAATTCTTCTCCCAAAAGGACTCAGAGACCCTATTGAACTTTATCAAAACTGGATAGTGAGGTTTTCGGTTTTTACAGACCTTTACACTTTAAAGCTTATTTCATGTACACATCTGAAGATAATACACAACAGGTTTTCCCCAAGCGATGATTATGACCACATCATGTTGAAACACTGGTTTCCCATGTGATCAGCAAAGTTAAACAATGTAGAGCCTGGTCAGTTGCTAGATGGGTGATCGCTTTGGAATACCAGGTGCTGTAAGCTTGAATATGCAGGTGGTGAAATGGCTCGGAATTGTTAATCAGAGATCCAATTTTCCTCAGGTTCGTTATATTAAATTATATGCAAATATCCTTGGGAAAGGTATGAATCCAACGCTTTTCCAAACTACAGTGTAACCCGGATCTAAGAGATCCGGATATAAGAGATTTTCTCTGGTCCCAAATTAAAGCCTGTGTTAATGTATATAAAATAGACCAAACCCGGATATAAGAGAAACCCGGATATAAGAGAGATTTTCTCTGGTCCCAAATTAGAGCCTGTGTTAATGTATTTAAAATAGACCAAACCCGGATATAAGAGAAACCCGGATATAAGAGACTTCTTCTCCGGTCCCAACAACTCTCTTATATCCGGGTTACACTGTATAAGTTAATTAGTAAGACTTGTATCACTAAATCATTATCTCCCCTCAAAAAAAGAAAAAAAATATATTCTTACAATCTAAAAATATTTTCTGGCTTTAAATAACCTGCAATAGGTTATATCTGGAGAAAAATAATCCAATCAATTCCCAAAATGGTGCCCACCGAACTCTTGCAAGTTCCAGAGGCTCTGCAAGTCCTTCTCTTATTTGTTCTTTGCCATAATGACGATCGTACCAAGAAGGAAGGAAACACTGTTTTTTTAATATGAAATAAATATTTTCAACACAAATATGTCAATTAAGTGATTCATAAATTGTTACAACATTTATCCTTTTCCCTGATAACACTTTAAAAATATCTGTCTATATCTTTGAGATGAGGTATTATGATTATTTACATTATTTGAACTGTTATCCTCATCTTTATTGCCATATTCACATTTTGGTGGACAAAAGAAAGGGTTTGGGTCGAAATTACAATCACCCGAAAAAGGATCGTACAACAGCCAAAACGTTGTAAATATGGCAAATAACATGAGGATCACAGTTCAAATAATGTAAATACACTTTAAGAAATCGGGTATCAATTTGACACTGTGTTTATATTATAAACAGCTCCCCTACTTCTAAACTCACAATTACACCACCTGTATGTGTTAGTAAGACTTATATTACTAAAACCATTTTCTGGCTTTAAATAACCTGCAAAGGGTTGGTAAGCTCTGCAGCCTGTCTATTATTTGTTTCATTCCATAATGAGGATCATGTTGAAGAAGGGATTAATAAATTGCTGAAATGTTTATCGTTTTCTATGAGAAAATAATTAACAAATAATTATATCCTTTTTTTTTTCCCAATTTGTAAATAAAAGCAGAATACAGATAACACTTTAAGAAGTCGGGGATCAATTTGCAACTGTGTTTATATTATAGACATAACCCCTACTTCTAAACTAACCATAACACCCTCACCCCCTGGTATTCCTAAGTGGTCCTTCATTTATGTAATGACCCTGCTCAATGTTCCTTCAGTGATCATATGAAAACCTGTATTTAAACATGATCTGGCTGTAAGCTACGACAGATAAAAGTACAAAAATGTTTTACCAAAACGATTGCTGAAATTAAAAATATAACTTACTCTAAAGATGTAAGATTATAGAATTTCTAAAAATAAAACTACCGTTGTTTTCCCATCGACAAATTGTGAGTTATCATTAGATGACTCGTGTTATTGATATGCGATGAGGAGGTTAGCGAGGTCCATTATGTCATATCATGTGTACGAACAAGAGAACATGGAAAGTGTAATTAGATGCAGTTGGTGCAATAAACTTAGGATAATAAATGGTATGCCAAACCAAACAATTTAGCTTATTGCTAAGACAATTGATTTTATTTTATTTTTTTTTGTATTTTTCTCATTCAGTTCTTTTTCCATTGTATGCAATAAATAGACAATTCTATGAAAGTCTAACCCTCTATCATCCATACACCTGTGTGTGGTTATTTTGCACCCAACATGATATAAAAACACTATGGAAAAAAAAACACACATTAGTGAAATGATTCCTGAAATTACAAATATGCCTTGACACAAACAGACATTTTCTCACTTGAAAGTGGGTATCTTAGAATTTGTATTTAGAATAGTAAATTCAGTTGATGATTTTGAGAAATATTTTACTAAAGGCTGTTATAAATCCACAACTGGGCATCCATTGAAAATTCAGCCATTGCTTTATCATTTGAACATGTGAATTATTTTTTTCCGACACAGGTAGAGTAGAAAAATCTATCATTCTCAGCAGTCAATGCCAAGATTTTAGGTGTCTTAAAAGAGGATCAAAATACATTTTGGCAGCTAGTAATTTTATTTGTGTATAATGGGTTTCTATTTTCTAAATACATGTTTTATGTTTTCTGCATGTTGCTGGTGCTCATTATTAAATCATATTCTGTGGTTACAGCTTCTTATTCAAGAAGGATTCTCAGCTCCTTCCTAGGGCTTCACCGTTTGTAGGGTCTTTTCTCAATACTAAATTAAGTAACAATGCCTTTTTTCACTCCCTTTTCTGCTTTGCACCCACAATACCTTTTTTTGCTCCATTTTCATCTTTACACCCACAATACCTTTTTTAGCTACCTTTCTGGCATTAGAACCCCGGATGCCATTTTGCTCCCTTTCTGGCATGGCAACCCCTGATGTTTTTTTTGCTCCCACTCCAGCTTTGCACCTCGCAATGATTTTTTTTACCCTTCTTTTCCAGCTTTGCACCCACCTCTTGCTTTTTTTATTTTTAATTTTTATTTTTTGCTCCCTTTCCAGATTTGCACCCTTTTCTGCTCTCTCTGTCTGACACCTACACTTTTTCTTTTTTTTGCTCTCTTTTCTGCTATACCCCTGATGCATTTTCTTTTCTTTCTTTTTCACTCTCTTTCCCCACTCTGCCCCCATCATTATATTTTGTCCTACTCCCCAGCACTGTCCCCCTCTCATTCGCGGTCTACTCCCGCCCACTATCATGGCTCAATTGTTGCAACCACCGATACCACAGCTAACCTAACCAACAATCTCTACCGCCATCTTTAATTATGTTTGCTTCTTTTTTTTTCGTTTTTCTTTTTCCATACTTTATTTTTGGCTGTTGGTTATTTCTTGTTTTCAATCAGGAAATCGCATCCCTCTTTCCCCTTCTCCATAAACTCTTTTCTTTTCATGGTTGTGTGTTCACACGAGATGATTCCTGCTTTGTGCTAAATTGAGTCGAGACGCCCCGAATTCAGGTGTTAAAACCAAATTTCACCTGGCTGTCTAAATAGCTGTAATCACTGTAGACATCTTGAGTGCAGAATCTGGAGATGGAAGTGGTTGGATTAGGAGAGGTTTGTCTGTGCATGGGGGATCGTGGAGGAATGGAAAGGGAACGGAAAAGCAAAGAAAGGTGGATATAGGAAAAAGGGTTCAGAGAAAGAAAGAAAAAAGCAATAAATGATACAGAAGAAAGAGTCGGGGGAGAAGTAGAGAGTGAATTATATTAAGGAAGAAAAAAAAAGAGAAAAAGGCAACAAACAATTTAAAGAAATGGAAGAAGAATAGCAACAAATGGAGAACCAGAAAAACATGAAAGCACAGAGGGCCATAAAGTCACAAAGAGTTTCAAAATTTTTTTTTTTTCTAATGTATTATATCTTGCTTTAAAAATAAAATAACTGGACATTTTTTTTTTAAATATCATTTGTCTTCAGGACACATTTGATTAATGCCTCTCCACATCTTCTGTTTCTTTATTACCTGGGAATTGCCATGACTTCTTGGGAATCATAGTAGTCCCCTATTATCTTCCCTAGGGCCTTCAAATTCAAAGTTTTGAAGCATTTATGCTTTTCTCAAGGGCATTAAGATTGGCTCATCAATTCACTTAGCAATAACAATTAATCTATGAGAAATTACTTTATATTGATGTAATATTTCCTTGTTTTATGGTCTGTTGGTTATTTGGTACTTACTGAATATTAAACTAATTTGTTCCTATCCTTTGTCCCTATCAATAAAAGCAATTCTAATAAACTAATTTTTCCATATATATATATATATATATGTGCATACTGTTACATTAGAACATGTAAGTAATTACTACAAAATTCTACATTTTGTTTTGACATTTAAATAAGACGTCTCTTCAGGTAACAATGATTAACAAGATACCGAAAAGTGGAAACTAAAGTAGTGGAATTGGCTGATCTCCTAATTGATATATATATATGTATATAAATAAAAAGAAAGAACAGTAAGATATATAATCCGTGTTCTTATAGATATTTTTATTTTTACAAAATAGTGCTGAATGTAAATTTACAGAGCATTAATATTATAAATTAATTGATTTAAAATATGTTTTATATATATATATATATATATATATATATATATATATATATATATATATATATATATATATATATATATAAAAAAAAAAATTTAACATAAATATGTTATAAAATCACTACAAAATAGTCATTTTGTTTCAACACCTATAGTGATTAAATTTGGATTTTAAAATTGGCAATTTTTAATTTTAATACCAAATTTTTATCATATAATTTAATAATTATTGGTTAGAATAAATTCCTTTTTAATATTACCTGTATTTTAAAGATCTGAATAGCTATTATAACATGACTTCGTTGTCAAGCTTTTTGAATTTTTCTATACTTGTATTTTGATTGGTCATTCTAGCTTTTGTAACAACGTTTTTCCCCTTGCGAAGGATCGTTAATTAATTTGAAACTTTTAAAACCATTTATTTTACATTCAACATCATCACTTGATAAGACACCGGGGGTGTTGAAACAAAATGGCTATTTTTGTAGTGATTTTATAACATATTTATGTTATAATTTTTTTAAATGAATAATTATATCTGCTCTACTCTGTATTGAGCACTCTTTTAAGAATAGTAATTGTTGGTTATTGGAATTCATTCCGTATACACCAATTATATACTTGGGTTGGGTATATATATATATATATATATATATATATATAATATATATATATATATATGGTATGTTTATGGGTTAAAGTACTCAATATCAGGGATGAAGTGTATGTAAATATAAAAGTGGACATCGAAGTAAGCACACAGTGGTGACAGTTTGTTCCATGTTTATATACAATTGTCAGGTGTGAAGCAGTCTGAAACAACGTAACTATTAGATGTTGACTTCAATGTGCACTTTACTTTGCTCAGCCATGGAAAGTCTTCACATCCGAGGGAGGTTCAGTTATCCTATTTTAGAAATGTGCATTTGTTTTTGGGATATTTCAATGACCAGATCTGCTAATTTTTCATTTTATATCTGAAATGTAAACACACTGATTTCTCAGGATTTTATTTATAATCTGAAATTATCTTAAGTAGGTACACGTGTTTCTGTAGACATTAAATATATTTATATAATCTTAGTTTTAAGAGAGAAAGGCCTGTTTAAAAATGGCTTCAAGAAATCTACAAAAAAAAGTATGGGAAAAGCTGAGAAAAAATATTCCTTTTGAATTTTTTGTTGTTAATTCTTTTTTAATTTAAAATGTTCCTTCCTTGACAAATGACTGATTTATTGTTCGCTAATTCATGAATTTGTCAGACATTTTGTTATTTTCATATTCTTCAATTAAAATCAATTTGACGGTTTCGCACTTTCTTGAAAACAGCTTTGCCATTTTTAGAATTCTTGTTGGCAAAAAATGTTTCATTTAAATCCTTCCCTTCTGTTGTCTTTTCTTCCACTTCCTCGTTTTTGACCTTTTCTCTTCTCCTTCTCTTTCTTCTCTTCTTCTTCTCTTTCTTCTCTTCTTCTTCTCTTTCTTCTCTTCTCCTTCTCTTTCTTCTCTTCTCCTTCTCTTTCTTCTCTCCTTCTTCACCTTTTCCTTCTTCTCTTCTCCTTCTTCTCTTCTCCTTCTTCTCTCTTCTTTTCTCCTTCTTCTCTCTTCTCTTCTCCCTCTTCTCTTTTCTCTCTTCTTCTCCCCCTACTCTTTTCTCTCCTCTTCTCCCCCTACTCTTTTCTCTCCTCTTCTCCCCCTACTCTTTTCTCTCCTTTTCTCTCTCTACTCTTTTCTCTCCTTTTCTCCCCTACTCTCCTTTTCTCCCTCCTCTCTTTTTTCTCCCCCTCTCCTCTCTTTTTCTCCCTCCTCTCTCTCTTTCCCCTCCTCTCTCCTTTTCTCCCTCCTCTCTCCTTTTCTCCCTCCTCTCTCCTTTTCTCCTCCCTCTCTCCTCTTCTCTCCTCTTCTCTTTCTCCTCTCTCCTCTCCTTTTCTCTCCTCTCTCCCTCTTTCTCCTCTCTCCTCTTCTCTCCTCTCCTCTTCTCTCCTCTCTCTCCTCTTCTCTCTCCTCTTCTCTCTCCTCTTCTCTCTCCTCTTCTCTCTCCTCTTTTCTCTCTTCTCTCATCTTTTCTCTCATCTTTTCTCTCTTCTTTTCTCCCTCTTCTACTTCCTTTACCCCAACTATTCTTTTCATCTTTATCTGCCTCTCTTTTTCTCCTCCACCTCATTAGCCCATCCATCCCTGCCGTCTCTACTCTTTCTCCTTCACCCCTTTATTTGGCTCTGCTCTTTTTTTTTTTTACCCTTGCGTCTTTTCTCTTCTTTTTTGGCAACTTAACTCTTTCATCCTCCCTCCCCTTCTCACACTTTCTTTCTCTCTCTCCCTCTTCCCTCCTTCATCTTTTAATCTTCCTTTC
Organism: Acanthosepion pharaonis; assembly: GCA_903632075.3. Lineage (NCBI taxonomy): Eukaryota > Metazoa > Mollusca > Cephalopoda > Sepiida > Sepiidae > Acanthosepion > Acanthosepion pharaonis. Next base: position 290,578 of record CAHIKZ030000687.1, read on the forward strand.
ACCCTATCACCCTCTCTTCTTCTAACCTTAATTATCATACATTTTTGCCCTTAAATAAATTATGTTAAGGAAATCCTTTTTTCAATCACAAATTATTCACAGCTTTACTTTTTTTTTCTTTTTCCCCCCATTTGTGTATGTCCTTCACAAGTTTTCCATTCCTGTTAATTTGGATTCTCTGGGATTGTTCAATCTTTTTGTTTGGCAGAAACAAAAAGATGAAAAGAGGAACACAAGAAAACTGGTCACAATTGGCACCACAGCTTTTACTTAATTGCCATTATTTTTACAGTTTGGAGGCTTTTGTCCTCACATTGGCAAAGATAAAATTGATGCGTCTCTCTCTCTCTCTCTCTCTCTCTCTCTCTTATACACTCCCCCCCTCTCTCTCTCTCTCTTCCTTCCTTATACACTCCCCCCTCTCTCTCTTCCTTATACCCCCCTCTCTCTCTTCCTTATACCCCCCCTCTCTCTCTCCAGAAGTTGCAATAGTAAGAATTGCCTGTCATGTAATCAGTCCTATTTAAAGTCTGATGAAAAAGAGTTACAAACAAAACCTTTTTACAGCAAAATGCTTTCTACATTGAATTTTGTATACTTGCATTTTTTTATAACAATGTGTACTAATGAACCATGTGATAAATTTCGGTGTGACTTTAGAAATGCATTGAAAATCGAAAAGAAAGGGATTGTTAATGGTCAGGAATTTCAATAAGGTGTCAGTTTAAACTGATGCAGAAGGAAACTAGTCTGAAATTGTTCTTTTAAATCTGTCAAACAGGAAAATTTTGTTATAAACAAAAGGGTAATGAACTGTTATGCGATATCTGTCCTTCTATATGGCAGTGAATGCTCAAAGATGAAGAAGAGACTTGAAGCAACAGCAATGTGGTTCTACAGAAGGATGCTCAGAATACAATAAACAACAGTAAAGTTCTAAAAAGAAAATGAAAACAGAACGGAAATTTATACTTAAAATATATATATATATATATATATATATAATATATATATATATATATATATATATATATATAATATATATATATATAATTATATATATTTATAAAATATATATATATAAATATATATATAAATATATATATATATATATATATAATTATTTATTTAAAAATATGATTCCAAAAACATAAAGCTCTGGTTCCATCTTCAATATAATTATTTAAATTAAATTGAGTTAAAGTTCCTTTCCATTTTCTATAAATTTACCTAACCAGTTCCTTATATTATATATATATTTTCATATATATATATATATATATATATATATATATATATTTTAGGGACACGTTGAGAATCACTGGCCTATGTTGTTTTACATCTATTAACCAATAACTTCTTGGTGTATACTTTTCCCATATATCTGAACGATAAATATATCCACTGATTTTGAAAATGAATCAGAAAACATGAACTTTAGGAAAAATGGTTACAATAAATGATGAAAATAAAAAAAAAAAATAGGCATTCTTTCAACATGCATCTTTCTGGCTTCAATTTAAAAGGATACCTTCTTTTTTTTATATATCTTCCTATTTTGTTTTGTCTTTTGTGTCCCTTTCGTGTATTTTTGATTGTTTCTTTACTCTCCCAACAAACTCCTCATTTTTTTTTCTTTTTCTTTTTTTTAAAATACTATTGTTTACCTAATAATAGGCCCAAGAGCCACTCTATATAGAGTGTTACTGAATGAGGTTATTTGAAGTATTTAAAAAGAGGAAGTAAGAACTGTATATGAGGACATAGAGAAGTGATAAGAGTTGACCCCTGACCTGAAGATCTTAAAATCACTTTCAGGAGTTTATTCCATGAAGTACCTGTTCTGAAGAAGGAACTGTGTGAATGAAGCTCCCTTTCTAACCAATGGAATATGAGAGGATTAGTTTGCATGTCAGGTCGTAGCTGTGAACGTCTGGATTGCTTGATCTAAGGAACATAACTCATCTGCATATCGACCAAGGAAATAGTGATGGAATAGTGAAAGGCTAGCTATGTTCACTTTGTAGAAAAGGGGTTTCAGGGTGGAAAATAATTCATCACCCACAAGGCTGTGTCAGTTCTTTTTTATCTCCGTCAAGTCTGGAGAATGTTTGGGAACTTATGGAAATGTAATAGAAGAAATGAGAATTCTGGTATTACCGTCAGAATAGCACTGTTGTATATCTAATATTTGCATTAGTATTTTGTTTCCCATTGCTAATTCTTCTTTTGTTTTTGTTTTCAGAATGTTTGGATCAGGGGGCACTTGCTCGTCTTGCGGGCAAAACATCCCAGCAACTGAACTGGTGATGAGAGTTCAGGGGAATGTATACCACATCAAATGTTTCACCTGTGTCACATGCCATCACCAACTGAATCCGGGCGAAAGGTTTAGCCTCGTTAATGGCAGTTTGCTCTGTGAACAGGATTACCCGAAGGTATTGCGGGGCCACACTCAAGTTCCAGCCAGATCAACTCACAAGGTATGGACAGTACAACAAGCTAGACCAATTTGCCCCAAAAATTAGATACCCCCACCCCACCTCAAACAAAAAAAAAATGAAAAAAGGAAAAATTAAAAAGAAAAGTACAATTTGAGAGAACAAAAAAAAAAAATGACAAAGCAAAAATTTCACTAAGGGGTTCACACTTCTGTTCTTGTTATCTGTTTTTCTTTCTTTTTAATTATTGTTTTTGGTGGTTACTCTGCCAATTACTTGAGCTAATATCCCAGGATGGCTTTTTTTTTTTTTTTCTTTTTTTTTAATTAATTTCCTCTTGAAATGTTTTTTTTTTTTTTTTTAAGTTGAGTCATAAATAATTTCCGTTTTTGTTTATCAACATTATTCTTCAAAAAATAAAGTACAGTTACATTTTATTCAATTATATACTCACCATTCTTTGCTATGACTTGTTGTCACATATCATGTGGCTCGTCGATTCCCTTTTGAGTAAATATCCACAGATTTTGGTGGCAAAGTTTTCAACGAATTCTTGAATCTCATTTTCATTAGGAGAAACTTTTCTCCATTAAAACATTTTTCAGCAAGTACAAAACACTGTAATAATCAATTGGCATAAGGCTAGGTAAATATGGCAGATAGGATCAAATAAACCTAACCAATTTCCAAAAATCTCTTCCTGTGTTATTCTTGCTGAACATAGCTTTGCCTTGTCATGGAGAGCAACAAATATTCCTATAGTGATTTTGACCAAACATTTGTGGACACATTACAGCTGCTGGATGTATAAATGTGCATTTAGTGTTTCATTGCATTTTAAGAGCACTAAATGAATAAAATCTTGATGATCCCATAACCCACACATTACCTTTCTTCCATGGAGCTCAGGTTTTGGTGTCAATTGTGGAGAGTTATCCATGTCAATCCACTGACTTTTGTGTATATAACCTGTTTTTCATTACCTCTTATGATATATTTAAGGGATTGTTATCTAAGGTGATACCTTGATCATTGCAATTAGTTACCAAAAACGGAGATTACCTATGAATCAACTGAATATTTCTGTGTTTAGAGATGAATTAGATTAAGAAAAAAAAATAAAAAACTGAATCAGCTTTATTTGGATTTGAACCAAGAATCTCAGGTTTTGAATACCCGAATTCTCCCGCTTGCAGTAGGTAACATGCATCTCACTTCAAATAACGTAACGTCAAGGACGAAACAGATCTCTCATGCTTTTTTATCTCTGACGCCTTCTGTTTTCCCACCCCCTTATTTTCTTTCGCTTCTCCCCCCCCTTTTTAAAAAAAAGGGGGCCTCAGATATTAATATCTAGTCTTGACTGTGACACCAGGTTCTATTGCTATGGCGATAGCCACAAAGCCCATAAGCATAATTTTGGGAGATGGAGATGCAATCTCCGAAAATTATTGAATTACTTTGATTGGTAAAATTAGCATTCCTTCACATTCAAAACACTTTCTTGGATTCAATATTATCCATGCCCCTATTTAATATAAATATTTTTTTTTCCCCTGTCTGTTTGATATTCAAATTATGTTATGAATTTTTTTTTTTTTTCTCAATGGTGATCGAACAGTACATTTTATGGTAAATTAAAGATATGCCATACATTGTCAAAATAATAGTAGTAAAAAAAAAAAACAATTTGCTATGATTTCTCATTTCTCGTAAGGAGAAAAATGGTTTCACGTGTTTGATTTTGTAAGATTTGCTAAACAGAAATAAAATGCAGCTAAGTAATTGTAATTCAATCACGAAGTAATATCATTCTCTTCATATATTATAAAGTTTTAATTCTCATATTTACATTTCGGCATTAAATAACCCATAAAGGTGTTGATATGCTGCTAAATAAAAACAACCAACTAAAATCTATGATGGTCATCAGGGAATCATTTTCAGATATTCACAAATTTGAAATAATTTCAAATTTTGTTTTTTTTTTTTTTTTTTTTTTTTCTTTCAAAGAAGCCATTTCTCTTTGTATTTGAATCTTTCGACATTTAAATATCTTTAAAAAAAAAAAATGTCTTCAGTTAAATCTCCCCCAAAAATGCTTCTAACCACTGGCATTAGTTTAAACTGAAACTCTTATTTTGTTTCTATTTACTATGCTTAAAGATAATATTTTTGAAAATTTCCGACATATTTCAAGGAAATTTTTGATTTCCAAAGTGTTACTTTATAATTTTAGATATGGAAAACAGTTTAAACCGATGCTAGGTGGAATTGTTCCATTTTTGCTTGAAATTGAAATTAAATCGGTTAGTATTCATAAGATAGTCTTAAACACTATCAGGTTTCAAACCTGCTAAAGAGACAGTTTTGAATTTTCTTGGCAAGCCCTCTCCACTTGAAAGGGTATTAGTAAGAGGCACAATTCAAATACAGAGAAGATATTAGGACTACATTTTAGCTAATGTGTCATAGGTTCAGTCCTAGGCACCAGTACTTGATGCCTGAAGAAACAACATGCTTAGATTTAACAGTATTTTAGAATTTTCCTTTTTATTATTATCATTATCAATTTTGATAATTTTGATTATCAAATAAAAACAATCCATATGAATTGCAGAATCACAAAGGAAATTTACTTATCTTTTTTTTCTCTTCTGGAAAAAAATAGTTAGTGATTTTTTTTGTATTTATAATTTTGATAATCACACACACACACAATTTATTTTTTTCTTATTTATTGAGTTACCCATTTACAGCCTGCTTCACGGACAGCAATTTTTCAAGATGGTTGTTAGTTTCTATTGGGTTCTCTCAATGTGTGTTCTTTTTATTTTTCATTTTTTTCAAAATTATAGAAATAACATCATGTTATCAAAATATATATAGGAAGTAAAAATGAAAGAGTAAATATTGTTAGTAAAATATTATATAATAAAATGGTATACAATAAAAACTGATGACGTGAAACCAAAGGAGAAATTGCAATCTATGAATGGTGGAAAAAGCAAAAATTATAGAATTTAAGAACATGAATGATTTAATAAAGAAAAACAAATAAATCCTGTTAGATTTACTGGCAAGCTGATGTATCCGTTTTAAAAAATATGAAGAGAACATGATCTCGGGAGTGTCCAGTATGAACAAACGTTTATTTTTTTAAATTGCTATACATGAAACAGGCTGTAAATGAGTAACAAAAGAAAATTTTTTAAAAATTACTTTTTGGGTGTAATTAAAAAGCTCTTTTTAAAATTTGAGCACATTTACACATGTAAGAAAAGAAATATATATATTTTTTTTTTATTTTTGAAGTTTTGTCTTTTTACCTACCTGACCCCCACCCTACCCAGCAGAATTGGATTCTTTTTTTTTTTTCTTCAATCTGTCCCTACGATGATAACTTTCAATTGACTTCAAGTTTAATTTCTTTTCATTTTAATGTAGATACAGTGCTGTTTACTTTATTTAATGACTAGAAAAAAGAAAAAGATTGTTCGTTCATTTTCTCTCTTCATTCAACTCACTCTCTCCCTCACCCTTTCTTCTCACTCCCCCTATCTCCTCTTTTCTTTGGGATCTTTCTCCCCCCCCTTTTTTTAACCTTGTTCTACCTCGCCCTTATTTCTCTATTCCTTCAATTTTCCTCCTCCTTTTCTCCCCTCCATTCTTCACTCTTTTTCCTACCTCTTTTCTTCTTCCTCCCTCCCTCTCTTCTTTCATTCTTCTTCTTCCCTACCTCCTTTCTTCTTACTCCCTCTCTCCCTTCATTCTTCTTACTCCCTCCCTCCTTTCATTCTTCTTACTCCCTCCCTCCTTTCATTCTTCTTACTCCCTCCCTCCTTTCATTCTTCTTACTCCCTCCCTCCTTTCATTCTTCTTACTCCCTCTTCCTTTTCATTCTTCTTACTCCCTCCCTCCTTTCATTCTTCTTACTCCCTCTCTCCCTTCATTCTTCTTACTCCCTCTCTCCCTTCATTCTTCTTACTTCCTCTTTCCCTTCATTCTTCTTACTCCCTCCCTCCTTTCATTCTTCTTACTCCCTCCCTCCTTTCATTCTTCTTACTCCCTCCCTCCTTTCATTCTTCTTACTCCCTCCCTCCTTTTATTCTTCTTACTCCCTCCTCCTTTTCCACCCTTCCTTTCTTACATCCCTCCCTCCTTTTTCCCCTTCTTCCTTCCCTCTTTTTACTTCCTCTTTCTCCTTCCCTTTCAGCCTTCTTCCTCCCTCCTTTTCTTTTTCTTTTCTCCTCCTCCTCTTCTCCCTTTCAGCCTTCTTCCTCCTCCTTTTCTCTCTTTCAGCCTTCTCCCTCCTCCTCTTCTCTCTTTCAGCCTTCTCCCTCCTCCTCTTCTCTCTTTCAGCCTTCTCCCTCCTCCTCTTCTCTCTTTCAGCCTTCTTCCTCCTCCTTTTTCTCTTTCAGCCTTCTCCCTCCTCCTCTTCTCTCATTCAGCCTTCTTCCTCCTCCTCTCCTCTCTTTCAACTTTCTCCCTCCTCCTTTTCTCTCCCAAATATGTAATTGTTTATTATTTAAGGGTACAAATTCCTTTGTCTTTTCATTATTGTTCTTTGATAAGATTAATTTCAGCTTTGCATTTTGCAATTTTTTTTTTGTTTTAATTTCTATTCCTCATATTTGTTCAAATAAAATGAATATAAGCACATTAAAATAAAATAGCCTTTTACTTCTGGTACTTGTGGTTTACCGCCTTTGGCTTTCCGGGCACTTGTGGTTTACCGCCTTTGGCTTTCCGGGTACTTGTGGTTTACCGCCTTTGGCCTTCCGGGCACTTGTGATTTACCGCCTTTGGCCTTCCGGGCACTTGCGGTTTACCGCCTTTGGCCTTCCGGGCACTTGCGGTTTGCCCTTCGGGCACTTCCGGGTTTACGCCTTTGGCCTTTTGGGGAACTTCGGGTTTACCGCCTTTGGCCTTCCGGGCACTTGCGGTTTACCGCCTTTGGCCTTCCGGGCACTTGCGGTTTACCGCCTTTGGCCTACCGGGCACTTGCGGTTTACCGCCTTTGGCCTTCTGGGGACTTGTGGTTTACCGCCTTTGACCTTCCAGACATCTATTGAACCTCTGGATATTCCTTTTGACTTCCAGAAGTTGATACCAACCACATTGGTGATCCCTGATATACGGGGTAGGCTGAAAATTACATCCCCTTTAATATTATTTGATTAAAGAGTTATATTTCAACTAAATGAAGTTTTTATAAAGGCTAGGTACTATTTATAATAAACCCTTGAAAAAAAATAAGTAAAATTTAGGCAGGGAGTAGAGGAAATTTTTGTAAATGTGCATTGATTAGTATCATAAATGACCAAGGTTTATCAGAATAAATTTTTTTTTTTTTATTTAAGAATTCATATTATCAAATCAATGTAAAATGGATCTTTGACTTAATACAGAGGTATTTGACTTAGTTGTTATTTACAAATATCAAGTTTGAAACTATTTACATCATTGATATCTGCAATTTTTTTTTTTTTTTAATTTTCTGAATTATTTTAACTTTTTTAAACAATTTTTAGGTTGGAGAGGATTTTATACACATGTATAAACATCAGTGGGTGTGTGGGGTGTATAAACATTTATTTTCAAGGAAGAATAAACAGATTTATACATTCATTAATTGCTATAAATTGTTCTTCATTTAAAAGAAACCATTTTGTAAAAAACAAAATATAAGAAGCCCTAATTGAATGAAAAACAACTAAGCCGAATAATTCTGTAAAAAGTTGTCAGATCAATTTTAAACTGTTTCAATATTATGAAAAGAACACAATCTAAATTGATAAAAATCCATATTTTTTCAATTCAGACAAATGTTGTCTAAAGAAGATCAAAAGTCTATCTCTTTGTCTACCCTCTTTCATCTGCGTGTGTATGTGTGGGGGATGTATATTTTGGTTTATCTCATAACTCTTTCTTTAAAATGTTTTTGCCAAATTCTTGAAGTTAAGCAATGGAAAGAAAGTCTCATTTTTTTTATTGAAATTTACCTGATATCATTTCCTTCCAGTGACGAGTTCAGTAACCTACAAGTCTAATTCCATTATAAAAAAAAAAAAAATTATTAATAATAATAATGATCCTTTCCTCACATTGACATAGATGTGTGGATGGCATATAATGGAATGAACCGAGTTTGAATTCCAGCCAGGTTTATTGCATTCACTTATGTGCAAATACTCTTGGGAAAAGTATGAATCCATCTCTTCTCCCCAACTGCTATGGGTTAAATAGTAGGACTTGTATCTGGAGAAATCTTTATTGTCACAAAAATTGTTAATTCATAAATAAATGAATCGTATATAAATAACTCACTAAGGGTTGATAACCCATTAAAAAATCTATCTCAATCCCTAACAGTTCCATGATTATATACATGTATATTTAACCTTTAGCACTTTGTAGGTGACTATATTTGTCAAGCAAAATGTTAGTCCTACCAATGTTAAATTTGAACTTCTTGGTTGTGTAGCAATATCCTTCTATGGCAACACCTAAAACAATCTAGACTGAAATTGAGAGCCAGGCCACTGCAATTTCAAATATATAGATCTAATATATAAAACACTATTTTTGAGGTGTTTTATACAGTAAAAGTAATATTTATAAATGATGCTGAGGGCTAAATATTAAATGAAGAAAAGAAATACTGATCTTATTTTTTGGTTAAATTTTTATTATTTTAAATTTTTTTATTTTATTAATTTTTTTTTTATGTTACTGAAAAGCAAGAAAAAATGACTTAACTTTTTTTTTTTTAAAGGTCACAAACTTATTTCATGATTTTTATGCATTTGTTTTTATATTATATTCATACAAACACAACAGAAAAACACACACACATATATATATATATATATATATATATATATATATATATATATATATATATATATATATATATGCACACACTCTCACACAGTGGATGCAGAAATAGATATCCAGTAATGAAATACAAAATTGCACAAAAAATATATTGTATTGATTATGTAAACATAGATACATGTTTTATTTTTCACTACTCTATACCTACTTTGCCATCTCATCTATATATATATATATATATATATATATATATATAAGCAAATATATGGATATAGATCCGACAGTATGAAGAAAAATATATACGGAAAAAACAAACAAAAATCCTAATATCTTCAGGACATATTCATAAAACATAATTAACATTATTCAACATGAAAAAGACGATGGACATAAGAGCAAGACCAATCCAAACAGATAACTGAAATCTTTTATAAGATCAGCGTCCCGTTTAAATATGATCACGTCGTCGTCACGTGGGCGATGTTGTGAAAACGTATTCCTAAAATTTGAGTATTTTGAATGAAAAACGAAAAGAATTGAATATGACCTATGTTAATTATGTTTTATGAATATGCCCTGAAGATGGTCTATTAGACCGAAACATCCGACGTTGACATTATATTAACATTAAAACAGCATAATTGCATATTAGGATTTTCGTTTTTTTCCATATATTTTTCTTCATATATATATATATATATATATATATATACACACACACACACACACACACACACACACACACACACAAGTGTTACCAAAATTTTGGAGGTACTCCAGATGCAAAATGACTTTCTCAAAGACAGATTTTTTTTTTTTTTAAGTGCTCCTTTATTTCAAAGTGCTATGATATTCATGTTTGAAATATCTGGTGTGACACATGGGGTAGGAGGGTGGAGGAAATTTCACCATTTTCACCAAATTCTGGATAACACATCATATATTGTAATATTCAGTTATTTTCCCCTTTTTGTAGATATTTTGTGAATATTTTTTCCTTTTCTCTCTCTCTCACTCTCTCTCTCTCATTCTCTCTCTCTCTCATTGAGCCCCATTGATTTTTTTTCTGTCGGTCTACCAACAGATTCTTAATCTGCAGAATGTTTTTGTTTCTGTCGTTCTCTCATTGCCTTTGTTAATATTTTTGTAGTGTTAGCGAGGAAGGAAAGAAAGAAGTAAAAAAAAAAGAGTTGTAAAAAAAAATCAGATTTTTTTTTTTTTTTCTCACCCTGTCTGAAGATAAAAATAAAAAAGATGGAGATTTAAACCCACAACAAAATTGAGATAAAAATGAAAAAAACAAATGCATTTCTTTTTACCTATTTTGCATTCATATACCAGAAATGCTGGCCTCTAAGATGCATGGTGTGCAAGAATTTATATTTGAACTGGAACTCATTCTAGACCCCCACCCCTTAACTGTCCGCTTTGGTAGATGGCCCCCTAGTCATAATACCATCATATTGGACATTGTGTAAAATTTGCATATTTTTTTTTTATTTAAATATGTATCTGAAATGCCAGCAGATATTGACAAAATTACAAAAAAAACAAATTGCTACACATTAAATTGCAAAAGAAAAAGAAGAAAAATGAAACATTTTTAAAAAATGTTATGGAAATTACAAAAATTTGCTTAATTGTTTGTTTTTTTTTTTGTTTTTTAACTGCAAAAAAATGCCTTTCTTTTCTTTTTTTTTAAATTCAAAAGGCAAAAGCCTAACTTTTTTATTTCATTTTTTTTTTAAATATCCTAATGTTGAAAAAAACATTAGCCTGAAAATATTAAATCCACTTTTAAAACTGCATACACGTGTATATGCTTAAAAAAAAAAAAATTGCTGACCAAATGAGAAAACAAAATTTTGTCAACCAAAAATTGTAAAAAAAAAAATAAATAAATAAATAAATAAATAAAAATAAAAAACATGAAAAATTTTTTTTTTTTTTTTTTTTTTTTTTTAATTCCAAGGTCATTAGCCAAATGCACCATGATGTGAAAAAGCATTTTATAAACATATGAATTATAATATTTAAGCTATTTTACTTTCGCATTTCAGTATTGGAATGATATCTGAATTTGAACTGCAAATGTTAAGTTTAAAAATTTTCCTTTTTGCAAGTTAAAATGGACATCAAACATAAAAAAAAATATTGTTTAGATTTACTATGTCCATTTTTTAACAACAAAAAAATTTTTTTTCATTTTATTTATTTATTTATTTATTTTTTATTTTTTTTTTTGTAAATTTTCTTTCATCTTATTTTTGTTGCTTCTTATGATAACATGATCGGTATTTTTACATTCGACAACTACTAATTAATCAGGCTGGATTGAAAACACACTAATATCCTTGAACAAGATTTGAACTTGTGTTCCATATTTTTGGTAGCCTGTTCAGCATAGACAGTGCTTCATAGATTAACCAGTCAGTAGATATTATTTCCATTTAACCATAAAGCTCCGTTCATCTTGGAAGCATTTATTCCCAACTATAGACGTAATACTTTTGCATTCTGTTTCCTTACGAGCATCTCTCTCATGGGCTGTTTCATTGATTAATCCAGTGGTTTCCAACCATTTTTTTACCTATGGAACACTATTACTTTTCATTTTTTGGGTGGACCCTCATAACCATTTGATGAAGAAAGAAAAAAAAAGCTTATTTTTTACTAATGGATTATTTTAATAATTGTATTGTAGAAATAGTAAATGTATATACGTCCTTTATATATAATCCTTATATAATGTATATATTAAATTAATTTTATTATTATTTTATTTATTTTTTAATATTTTATATAAATTAATTTATATTAGTATTTTATTAATATTTAAAATTAATATTATTATTAATATATTAAATTAATTTATATAAATTATAATCTTTATAATTTTATTTATATATATATATATATATATATATATATATCCTTCTCAGTTTTTATTCAGCTTTTACAATCAAAACATCTGGTAGAGTAAAGGGATGCTAACTTACATTGCTTGATCTCATTTTCTGCTAGTTTTAGAATTGTTTTTCAATTCTTAGAATTTTAATATGGCATAGATTACTGTAGAAATTCTAATCTCAGTTGTTTTGAAGTGAAGTTACTCTCTTGATTACTCAAATATTACTGTGGACCCCCAATTTGCTATTTTTTGGTGCCAACCTCCAGTAATTTTACACGGACCCCAATTGAGAACCACAAGATTAATCTATGTAAGTCAATCAATCAACATTATTTAAATAAACTATATAGCTACATACTTCTTGATAAATCTAATAAAAAAAATATTTTTAAAAGATTTCAAATATTTTTGTTTCAATTCAGAATCAAAGGTTTTTTGGGTTTTTTTTCCAATTAAAAAAAAAAGTGTATTATACCCTAGTTAATCCATTAACAGATTAAAATTTATTCTTGATGCAGGCTGGTATCTTATTGCTTGTTCTTCTAAGGCAAAAACTTTCAAAGTTTTGTTTTAAAATATTTTTTAAAGAATAGCTTTTCACAAATGGATACATTCATTGACCAGGAATTTTTAATTTTTGTTCTTTTCCTTTTTTCTTTTTCTTTTTTTTTTTTTTAAGTTTGTTTTACATAAACTCACAGACTTGAAACAAAATTTTGAAAAATTTTGTAAAAATCAATAATTTTTGAAAATGTTCATTTTAATTTTTGTTTTGTTTTTATTGCTACCCTACATCCCAATATGTTTTAATATTTTTCAAACATTTTTGTACCTATATATATATATATATATATATATATATATATATATATATATAATATAATATAATTTTTTTTTTTTGTTTATTTTTTTTGTATCTTTTATGCTTCATATTAATGAAGATATCTCTGTACAAATGCTTACATAAATAAATCTACTAATGACCTTTAAAGAGGTCATTGGTAGTCCTTAAAAATACCAAAACATATCTTGTTTTTTTTCTCTCTCTCTCTCTCTCTCTTTCTCTCTCATTTTTCATCTATATTTTATGTTTCTTGATTTTTACAGATGAAAAGTTCATGGCTCAACCAAGACATGATTCCAAAATAAATTCTGATGTTTAAACATTTGGTCAGATTTTGGGAAGAGAATCAAGCCAAGAACTTTTCAATGCCTACCTTTTTACACACACACACATATATATATATATATATATATATATTGCTTTTTTCTCTTTTCACGTAGAAATAACCCAACAGGTGTGACAGTTATTCTAACATAACATGCAGACTTAGTTGTTAATCATATCAATCTGACATATACAAACCGTTTTAAATATCTAGGAAGTGTTTTAACAAAGGATAGTAATGTGACATTGAAACCCAAATGTGCACTGGGATAGTGAAAGATGCCTTCCAAAAGCTAAGCAGAGTGTGAAGAAACAGGAAAATCTTTCTAGAAACAAAGAAAAGAATTTCTTAATTGTTCATTCTTCCTATATGGCCGTGAATGCAGGACAATCTCCTCACAGATGAAGAAGAGACTTGAAGCAACAGAAATATGGTTTCTACAAAAGGATGCTGAGATTACCAAAATCTGAATATGTGAGCAGTGACAGGTTTAGGAAAAATAGAAACAAAAAAAAACATATTTGGAATTTTTAAGGCAAATAAAGAAGAAAGAGAATTTCGAGAAACTGACACTCAGGATATTTTGAAGAAAATAGGAGAGAGGCAAATAAAGCATAAGCTACCAAATGAACTTGGGCAAATGATTGCCACAACAGGGATTAGGAGAGATAACAAAAAGACAAAATTTACTAAGACCTACAATGGAAAGGAAGTTGTGAAGAGCCATGATCACCCACATCCTGAAGGGAGACAACACATAAAAAATGAAGTATGCTTTATATTAATAGTTCTGAAGTTGTGGATGCCCTTATATGGCTTTACAAAGCTTACATTGCCTGCAGTTTATGTATATAAATATTTTCAAGACACTGTGAAATGTCAGGCTCCAGTGATTCCATTACAAACTGAGGTTTACTACTGTTTCCAAACCGGTATAGATATATAGATATGTATGCAGGGTGTCCATAAAGTCTTTTTACAATTAAAGAAAAATATTACAAAAACAAATGAACAGACAAATATGTGGAAATTGTTACAAAATGAGGAGTAGATATTGAAGTTATATTTAACTAATTCAATACAGCTCTATATGGGTGCCATTAGTTTCATGAAGCACATCAAGATGGTATTCGATAGAAAGAAGATCTGTAGTTTTGCTGAGTTTGCATATTTAATTTTATTTCAATTAACCATAACACACATTGTGCCTTTTCTTGAGGAGTAGCCATTTTTAGAGGTACATTATAACAGTATTTACATTAGTCGGACTATTGCCCTCATCTTTGTCGCCATATTTGTCACAACGTTTCGGCCGTTGTACGCTCCGGCCTTCTTCAGGTGGTTGGAATTTCGAACTGAACCCTTTACATTATATTGTACATTATAACAGTACCTCAATAACAGGATACCTGAAATACACAAATGCAATGTGATTAAAAATGTTGATAACTACTGAGAACGAATCTGATTAAGATAGCTCATCAATTGCCTTTGTAATATATATTTTTTAAATTGTAAAAAGACTTTCTGGACACCCTGTTTGTGTTTTTGTGTGTGTGTACATACATATATATATAAGCATTCAATACAACTAGTTTTGTGGTAATTTTTTTCTTATATTGTGTTAGATGTGTCATTTATTCATCATCACCATAGCATTTGCTCCTGAGTCCCATTTTTTATTGAACCAAAGAGATAGAATTCTGAGCATGTTCTATAAGTTAGGGATGAAGAAGTGAAAATTGATGTAAGTAATTGGCTGCACTATCAACCAGCTGAGTTTAAAGAAACTGCGATGCAAGCCCTTATTCGTAGGTAGAATACTGCCATTGAAAGAGGTTGTGAGTGTTAAAAAGTAGGGGTGTGAAGCCGTGATGTATAACTATATCACGATGTATGTGTTTGTGTTCCTTATTTCTTATATAATAAAACAAATCGCATTAATCTCCCTCATAATGTGTGTGTGTGGACTTATATTAAAAAAAAAAACATGATTAGTTGTGGAGATAGTTTCTTAGGTAATACTACAAGGATGAATCTATTGTGGACTCCCAGTATCTCACCACTGTTATATATTTTGTTTATTACTTCTGTGGTCTTATTGATGTTCTTCTTGGTGGAGTCCATTCTTCAAATCTAAAAATCAACCATTCATCCTAGCATGGAATACTGCTGCCATATATGGTCTGCTGCTACTGCTGTTCATCTCAAGGTCCTAGACAAAATCCAGAGATGGATATGCAACATACTTGGTCCTGTTCTGGCATCCTGTCTGCATTTGCTATCTTGGACATGCTGTGGCTTCCCTCTACCTTTTCTACAAGTACTTTTACAGTAACTGCTCCGACCAGCTACTTTCACTTGTTCCCAAATTACATGAACTTAAACGTGCTACTAGGTTAGCATCTCGGTTCCACCCTTTCACTGTCAAAACAGCTAAATGTAGCCATCTCTTCTACTCCAACAGCTTCATATCTTGCACCTCCCATCAATGGAACCCCCTTCCTATCACTTGCTTCCCTGATAGCTATAATCTTCAAATATTCAAATGTAATGTCAATCAACATCTGATGGCATGACCTTGATCTCTGTCCTCCTCTTTATCCTTTTCTCAAGCACTTCTCTTTACTCTTACTCTCACTCACTGTAACCCCTTGCATGCTAGTGGTACTCTTGCCTTACTTGGGGTGACTTGCTTATAAAAAAAAAAAATTTAAGTTTGAGAACATTTTTATTATGATTCCACCTCAGCACCTTTAGACTTCTGTCTCTCTGGTTCAATAACACACACTGAATGACAAGTTATAGTGGTGATGAAAAAGTGGAAACTGCTGTAAGGAATTAGTTACATCAGTAGACATCTGATTTTTACGGAGGTAAATGTGCTCATTCGTAGATGGGACCCTGCCATTGAAAGAAGTAATGATGCTGAGATTGTCAGTATTGAGATTGTTATATTGTAAAAAAATAAACTTGTGTATAATTTTGAGAAGGGTTATTAACATATCCAACATTGTTTAGACACTCATATACTTTTTTTTGTCAGGATTAAACTCTTGGTTTCAAACGTTAGATTAGACTCATTAATATACTGAAGTGTTCAATCAAATATATTCGTATAGTAGCTGTTGTTAACAACTGAAAATGTGTTGTCTATTTAGGCAAGACATGAAAAGGAAAAGACGGCCTAGAATGTTTAACACTCACAGGACATATAGAAAACAAGAGATGCAAAGAAAAAAAAAGTAATCTCTTTAATAAGTTAGTGTGAATGGATGGGAAAAATGAGGGTGAAAAAGGGATGGTACAGAATAGGTACCTCCCAAAAATTTTCTTAAAAAAAAAAAAAAAAAAAAAAAAACAAACCATGATAAAAAAAAGGCCCCAAACTTGATAAAAACAAAGTTTATTATCAAAATGTTTGTTGTTATTAAAAGGAAACACTAAATTATTTTTGGATTATTATATTAAATTTTTTTAATTCTGTCTAGCATGTTTGAAATTTTGGTTAAAAATCTTGTTCTTTCTTGCATCAGTGTTGGCCAAAGATTAGTATAGGGATTTTTAGCCTCTTTTTTGGCATTAAAATCAAATTTTGAAAATTCTTGCAAAATTCCAGTAATTGTCAGATTTTAATGAAATTTTCAGGACTTATTCATGAATGAATGAAATTATTTTTTAAATTTAATTTTTTAGAAAATCTTTTTTACATTTCTTACCCCCCACTTTGTTAATATTATGAAATTTCAAGAAATTAAAATTTCAGTCTCTTCCTATTTATATTAATAAAGACTTCTTGGAGAATTTAAATCCTCAGTTTGTTTTTGTTTTTTGTTTATAAACACCATTTACCAACAATTTGCTCTGAATCATTAATTAAAAAATGCCATAAAACTATGACACTAATTAATTAGAAAAGCTTTTAATTCCTTTTATAAATAAGATATTTTAAGGACACTATTGTCTTAAAAAATACTTTTTCACTGAATAATGAATTGTTTTCATATTTTAAAAATTTGAATTAATAAGTTTAAGTTTTAAATCTTCTGTATTAATTTCAGCTTTTTAGATATTAATTGAAAACTATATTTACCAATCATAAATGGAAAAGCTTAGTACAAATCCTCAAACACCAATATTTTTAAAAGAATTTTTTTTTTTTTTTTTTACATGTATATAAACATGCTGATTTTTGTAAGTATGGGTGACCATACATGACATTCATAAAATAAGAGTGCTGAGTCAACATTTCTAAAATTCAATAAAACATTAAACTTTGGAGAGTATTTTCATAAGTTTTTAAGATTACTGAGTACTTAAAAATTATATAAAAACAGTCACTTATGTGATTTTTTAAAAAAATTATGTTTTACATATAAAGTCTCCATAGAACAGCATTAAACAATGCTGTTCTGAAATATTTTAAATTTAAAGTAAATATTTTTTTTCAAATCAGATTAATTATACTTTAAATCAGCTAATATTTCTCAAATAAAGTTTCAGAAATGTGTATTTTATTTTTGGAAGAATTTTTTTTTTTTTTTTTTTAAAAAAAGGACTACATTGCAATAAAAGACTACTAAAAAAAAAGGGTGCTAATCAGCTATTTTAGCGAAATACAAAGAAATTCTTCCAGTCAATTTAAATTAGTTTTTGAAATACAGTAAAGTTTTTTTTTACTTATTGGAAATATTAAATTTAATCTATTAGCTTTAAATTAAAACAAAAATAGAATCTTTAAGAAATATTTTTCACTTTTAAAGATTCATTTTAAATAGGTATTGTGTTTTTTGATGGAGGTTCTGAATAAAGAATAAAATGTTTCTTAGAGCAACAACAAACTAGAAATTGTGGAGAGGCATGATTGACTATGTCCTTAAGGGACAAAGCATATAAAAGAAAATCTGCCCTACTTAAATAATGTTTCATCTACTTTCTCTATGCAATCTTTGAAATGTTTTAGGTCTAATGGTTTGCTCTGTAGTGGGGATGATATATTTAAACTGTAATTTTTTTTTTTTTTTTTTTTTTTTTTCACACATTTTAGTTGTCTGAATTAATCTTTAGTTTTTTTGTTTGTTGCTTGTAATGAAAATACTCCTTTTCTTTTGTTTTTTTTTGTTTTTTTGCAATATGATTTTGTCTAAAAATTGACAATGTGTTGTTTTTGTGTGTGTGTGTATGTATGTGTGTAAAGTTTGTTAAACTCGTTTTGAAAGTGAAATTCATTCTTTCCTTCATAGTTTTTCCACCTAGTTTTGTCATGGAACACTGTTTCAGTCTATATGACTTTGGACAGACAAGGAATGGGAATGTCCTGACCCTGTCCTTATACCGTTAATTCAGCTCCTTCAAAATTCTTGGAGAATCTTCTGTGTTGTCAGAATGAATGAATCCACTTTAAAATGAGAACAAAATTTTCCCAAAAGCATATGGAAAAAAAGTTTTGACAAAAGTAGCAAGGAATTACAAAAATATGAGAAAAGCGAAGCAGGAAAGATGGAATGAAAGAAAGAGGAAGAATAAATGAAAGAAGAAATGAGAGAGGGTCAGTCAGGGGAATGAGTTTCAGGAGAATGAAAATGAAGGAAAAAGAAGAAATGAACTAGAAACGGCTGAATGATAGAATGAGTGAGAAAAAAAATGATTAAAAGAAGGAAATGGGGGGAAAAAGGATTAGAAGGATTAAAATAAAAAAAAACAAACAAAAGAAAATGAAAAGCATGATGAATAGCAAATATGTAGGACAAGAGTGGCTGAAAAAGGAATGAATAGGGTGGATCTGGGACAGGAATGGCTGAAAAGAGGTGAATGAAATGAATCTGGAACAGGAGTGGCTGAAAAGGAATGAATAAGGTGGATTTGGGACAGGAATGGCTGAAGAGAGGTGAATGAAATGGATCTGGAACAGGAGTGGCTGAAAAGGAATGAATAAGGTGGATTTGGGACAGGAATGGCTGAAGAGAGGTGAATGAAATGGATCTGGAACAGGAGTGGCTGAAAAGGAATGAATGAGGTAGATTTGGGACAGGAATGGCTGAAGAGAGGTGAATGAAATGGATCTGGAACAGGAGTGGCTGAAAAGGAATGAATAAGGTAGATTTGGGATAGGAATGGCTGAAAAGAAGTGAATGAAATGGATCTGAGATAGGAGTGGCTGAAAAGGGGTGACTAAGATGCCTCTGGGACAGGAGTGGCTGAAAAGAGGTGAATGAAATAGATCTGAGATAGGATTGGCTGAAAAGGAGTGAATGAAAGAGTGCTGAAATGAAAGAAGAGTGATCAGAAAAATGCTTAAGAGACAGCGCCAAGACAGAGGGTTGAAGGAGAGAGAGCTGAGACAGAAGGACAAATGGGCGGGGCTGACAGGAGTGATTGAAGATGAAACTGAAAGTATAAAACGAAAGAGGCAGGATGAACGGTACCATAAGGTTTATGAGACAGAGTTGGGATGGAAGAATTGGAAAGAATGAGGTGGCTGAAAGAGTGAACGAGAGGAAGACGGGATGGAGCCAAATGAGAGCCAGGCTGTATAAGAAGAGAATACGATAGAAAGAAAGAAGAGAGAAAATGAGTGGGAGATGAGATGGGAGGTAGCTGAAGGGCCAAAAGAGGGGGAAACTGGGATAAAAGGAAAACAAAAGTGGGGAATGAGAGTATTGGGCTGAAAGGGGGGCTACAAGGAGGAGCCACGCTGAATAAGAAGGAACTAGGATGAAAAGAAAGAAAAGGGCAATTGTAAAGGAACTGCGATGGAAGAAAGTTTGAAGGGCCAACAATAGGATGAGACAAGATAAATCAGTGAATGAACGTGAACAGAATCTAATAAAAAGCCAGATAACGTTTAAAAGAGTTTCCCCTTCCAGATAAACGAAAGAAAGAATGAAAATGCAAAAAAGCAGTTGAAGTTTTCCTGGACTCCCCACTGACGTATGAAGTCTTCAAGTTTTCATTGCTTCTGACTGACAATCCTTTCAAGTTTAAAATTCTCCCCCATTTCCTGAACGCCAACCAGTCAAGTAAGTAGTGATTACATCTTTTTCCTCCTTTTCAAATAATAATAATTTAGTTTAAATTTCAATGATTAGTTTTCTTCTTATGACAGAACCCACAAAAAAATTGGCAAAAATGGTACAAATAATGTTGAAGAAATAATTAAATAATTAAAATTTCATAATTAAATAACTCAAATTACTTGTAATTGCTTATGTTAGTATCATTGCTTAGATCTTTTTTTTTTTTCTCAGCATCTGTAACTTTCAGATGAGTCCTTGTGTCTTCATCACACCAGCCATCTATACAATGTATATGATATCGTTATCACAATTCGATCAATCTATTCTCTGGCCATGTACAATTCAGGCAGAAAGAATTTAAACAAAAGTATAGAGAACCTAAATTCAAGAGCTCAGAAAGTCAAAAATCCCAACATTTGAGAAGCCTAAACTCAAATGTTTGAAAAATCTGTAAGTTTCAGAAAAGTCTAAATCCAAATAAATTGAAAAGCCAGAAATCACACATTCCAGAAGTCCAGAAATCCATGAAATAAAATATCCCAATGTCCAGAAAGCCTAAATCCAATAGTCTGGAAAATCCAAAAATCCAGAAATGCCTAATACAAATCACTGGAAATTCCTAAACCCCAAAGTTCAGAGAGCTGAAATCCATTAGTCCGGAAACTACCAAAAAAGACAAAAATGCCAAATCTTGTTAACAATAACAGATATTTATTCATACTTATCCTGATTTCATTTAAAATATCACACAATATTCATTCATTAGACAGAAAATGGTAATGAAATTATTTACTTAATATAGATTAGTTTGGCACAAGGTCACAAGTATAGGTCACCCAGCATGAATTCAACTCATTACTAATGATAAACAAGTCTGACTTTGATATAACATCCCAAGAAATAACCACAGTTGTATTGGGTTGGAATCAAATGTTTTTTAGCATTTTTAAGTCAATTTCAAAGACAATATTTACATATTTGTACATATATTTATTCAACAACCTATGTGCCATTTTGTTTGATAACCTTTTTGCCATCTTTGATAGAGCTTCATGATTACATCCTCCCAGAACTTAGAATCTTTCTATAGGATGGATTGGTCTAAATAGTTTTTACAGGCTTCCAGAGAATTGAAGTGTGGTCTGGCATTGACCTGACTGAAGACACAACACCATTCAGGTGGGCCTGTTTTGGATGCTTTTCATCAATTGCTGCTTTTAATTGGTCCAAATTGGAAATAACCCTTGCCCAAGTGCAACATTTGATTTTGTGGAAGGAGGTTATAATACACAATAACCTTCCATTCCTTTTAAATCTATACACTCAGCTTCTCACTCTGCATTCTTGTAAACAATCGACTTTTCATTGCCTGTGATTGTTCTTTTTAAAACTGGGTTATTTTTGTTGGTTTTCTTCAAAGAACTGCAGATGGAATCGCAGTCCATTAAATTATGAGGCACCCAAACATTGTAGCAATTTGCATTTCCAAATATTTTCAAATGCCTTACAAACCTTGAATGATATATGTGTAATATCTCTGATACACCCTGCTATTCAGCTTGAGTTATTTTTGATTATCAGTGACTGCAAGCCTGTTAGAGCATTCTTGGCCTTCCAGATTGAAATATCCACTTCTGAACTGAGAAAACTACTTAGAAACAATACCTTCAGCTATGGCACCATCTCTCTAAATGGCACATATCTTTTTTGCTATTTGTACAGTGTTTTTTTTTCCTCACTGGAAAAAAAAAAAATTAATTCATAATCCACATATTTAGAATCACATAGAAATGTCAGCTATAAGGATATGTTATAAATTTTCAGGGATGTGTGTTTGAACCAGAATTTCCTGTTCAAAACAACAACTCTTGAAAAATGCTACAAACCTTTGTTCCAACCCAATAATATTTGAGCATTGGCTGCTTGAATTAAGTTTTTTTTCTTATTTCTACCCACTGACGTTACCTTTACTCCACCTCCTTATTCATTTTTGGCACAAACATTCCAACCCTCTCTGGGCAGATTAATTAAAAAATTAAGATTAAACACAGAATTTTAGTGTGTTTTTTTGGGGGGGTCTTTAAGGAATGGTTTATTTGTTCAAGCATTCAATTTATATGTTATAATTTAAAAACCAAGGAGAAAGGGATTGTCAGTGGTCAGGAATTAATGGATAGTGTTTTAGAATAGGCCATAAATAATCATTTTTTTCAACATTTTTCATATTAATATAAATTTAGCACTCCAGATTACGATCATCAAATTAATTTTTTATTATTAAAATTTACCAAAGATAATAGTGGGAGTCCGGTTTCATTGTCGTTTGATAGTCTTACCAAAACGAAATGTGCTTATAGCGTATGCTATATTTCTTTTTTAAAATTTCAAAATTCTTTATCTGAAATGCTTAATTGGTAATAATATATGAAAAAAAACTTGTGAAAAATAAATGATTAAATGTGATTTCTCAGCTGCTTGGAAATGTAAAGCATGTGACAGGATACAGTAATGTAAATGTATTACTAATGATTTTGCTAAAGAAATACATTACAAATCAGGAGGAAAGGGATTGTCAATGGTCAGGAGTTAATGCATGTTATGAGCAGAATAGGGAAAAATAGTATAGGAAAAAATCTTTAAGTCTTTGTTTTTTCTCGCCATTTTACATGTCTTCAATTCCTTCATGTCTTCGCTCATGGATGAAAGTGCAGTACCTGTTCTCTGTTTGTTTTAAGACAATAAAAGACAAGACATTGTTTGAAAGTCATCACTTGCATGTATTTGTGTTTTCTTTATTTCTTTTACCATATATACTCGTGTATAAGTCTAGTTAATGTACAGTGCCAGCCTTGAATTATTTAATGAAAAACCTTATTTCTTCATACAGTTTGTGTATAATATGATCCCATTTTTTGAGCAATACAAGTAGACGTATCAGTCAAATATTACAGTACTGGACATACACCCTTGCACAAATTAAGTGAAACAACTGCTTTAGTATCCTTTCTTTCACCATATGATCAGTTTTAGACCCACTGGAGTGACAGGGTGCAATTGATTTCTATTTTTCCCTCAGATTAGGTCACTTGCAGTGGTGTGCAGTAATATGAATCTATTTTCAGGGTGTATGATGACATATGTTTAGTCTTGAAAAATATGGCATCATCCGTGATTGCATCAGATTTTCATTACACCCAGACACTATTGTCTCAACTGTTGATTATTTGTCCTATGGCTTTTGTCTGCGATGGACATTACTTTACATAAGCATATGAAAACTGTAATGCTACAGGAATATACTGGCAAGCCTTACCATTATGCAAATCAAAGTACTATAGACTGGCCTGGAAACTCTCCATATTTAAATCCAATCAAGAACCTGTGGTCAGTCTACAAGGAACAATTTTGTGGAATGGACATACAAAGTACTAACATGTGCACTGGGGAATGTTTCATTGGAAAAATGAGACAAAAGTAAATTATAATAGAATTGTTTTGTTTCAATTAATTTGCACAAGGGTGTATTTTATACTAAATAAATGGTTTCATACTTTGTATGAAACTATCCCAAAATGGCAAGAAGATCCACCTACCGTAAAATATCTAATACAAAGATTTAGATACCGTGTAAACAGAGGAAAGACTAACAGGTGACCACTGTTGGAAGAGGAAGTGCAGACAAAAGGAGCTTACCTGTACCATTAACGTTAGCCAAAGGTACCGTACAAATGTAGGCCTACCAGGTAGGTTATGATCACCAAAAATGCATGAATTTTAACTCGTCCAGAAAAAAAAAACATATCTATGTATAATGCAACCAGTCACTGAAAATGCATGATTTTTAACCCCTTGAAAAAATTCATCTCTGTATAATGCAACCCCACCTATTTTTTGCGTAAAAGTCACTAGAATTATGCACAAGTATATGTGGTAGTTGTATTTACTTTTGTTGTTGTTGCTTTGTTTTTACTCTAAAAGATGGAATGAAAGGATATAATTTTGTTTTAATTTCAGGTTTTAAAAACCAAAGTTTATCGATATTTACTAAGACACAAGGGGTTACTGCAAATGAAAGAGAATGAATAGACCTTAGTAGGAACCGAAAACCCAATCCTAAACAAGGGATAAACCTCTTCTCCAAGACTGACACAAGGCTATATGTTTGGGGTGCCCACTGATGATTGAATGTACTACAGTCATAACAAGTTGTGTTGTATGGTACCAAATATATATGATGGCTTTAATTGTACCTGGCGTAGGTGCAGCTATGTACCCAACATTAAAAAAGCAAAATAAAGAATGGCTACAGAGTAAGCTGAAAGAATGTAAATGAAAAGAAAACATGCTAATAATGTTTAGGCACATGCTACATGCATTCTCTCACTCCCTGAAAAAGCGAGGCTAGCAAATATAAAAGTCTGTCAATAATCTTAAATACAGAATGTCATTTTGTAAGAGGCTATGCTTTTCCCGTGTGGTAGAAAAGCATCCACTCTTTATTGCATCTACCTCAAAACTCCTCTCTGTACAGACTGGTGCATCGCTGATTAGCTGTGATGGTTCACAAGATTGACAAAGCATGGTGTATACTAATTATGGCATTAACCCAACAACTAAGAAGATGGAATGCATGGCTTCGGGAAAAAAAGATACCCCAAGGTGTGAGCTATGTACTGGAGATGTCAGAATCAATCAAATACAAATGAAGGTTCATAAGAATAGCAAAAGATGCTTTTCAGAAACTAAAATATTAAGAGATAGGAATCCACAGAATGGGACAACTGGGTGCTGCCATTTTGGCACTGCCATTTTGGGTGTTTAACACCAGACCTTTGATCATCGACGTCTTGATAGGACATGGTCCATAAAAGATGAATGAGCCATGTGTCATCAAGATGTAAGCAATTATGGCTCTCCACGACTTCCTATGATATGAAGCTCTTAGCCAGATTTGTCTTCTTACTATCCATCCTACTACTTGTTCTCCCATCAGTTTACACAAGCTCTTTAGGTAGGTTACTCACTGTTTCCCTCTAGCTGTCAATGTGTCCTGTGAGTGTCAAATTCTCCAAGCCCTCTTTGCTCATGTATCCTAGAAATTTCAACTCTCTCTTTTTGATTCAAAGTGTCCTTTTTGTTTCCGTTTTCCTTAAAACTTCTTCACGATGTGACAAATGATATTCTCAGCATCCTTCAGGAGAACAACAACCCCATTGCCTCAATACTTTCAAGGACAATGACGTTTATGGCTCTCCACAACTTCCTATTTTTATAGCTCTTAGCACTGTTTGTCTCCTTGACATTCCTCCTAAATCTATTTATACAAGCACATCAGGTAATTGGTCTGCTGCCCCCACCTTGATTTTTCACTTTCAATATGAGTGTCAAATTCTCCAAGCCCTCTTTCCTCATTATATGTCAAAGATATTTAAGATAAATTTTTCTGATACTAAGTATCAGTTTTCTTTTTCTTTCCATCTCTTGGTTGTTTACACACTCCATCCATTGTATTCTCAGGATCCTTCTGTAGAACTATGTCTCTATTATCTTCATCTGTGAGGAAATTGTCCAGCATTCACTGCCATATAGAAGGATTTATATTACATAGCTGTTCATCACTCTTTTCTTGGTTTGTAATTATATTTTCCTGTTTCTTAATACTTTGTTTAGTTTTTGGAAGGCATCTTTTGCTATGCCAATGCACCTTCAGATTTCAGTCAGTGTCACATTTATTGTCACCTGTTAAAATAACTTTTTAGGTAATTAAACTTCTGTAGATTTTTTTTTTAATTAGTTCACCTCAAGCAAGATGATAATGTCACTAAGACACAAGGGGTTACTGCGAATGAAAGAGAATGAATAGACCTTAGTAGGAACCGAAAACCCAATCCTAAACAAGGGATAAACCTCTTCTCCTGTTCAAAAGACCTGGGACGAGTGTGAACTGCTCAATAGGTGAACCTGTCTACTCCTACTGAGGAAAGAAATAAATAAATAGTAAATTTCAGAATTTCAACAGAGACATCAGAAGTATAGAGTTGAAGTAGGTTTTAGAAGTATCCAGAAACACAATCCTAAACAAGGGATAAATTCCTGCTATTGTTCAGAAGACTGGGGAAGAGTGTGAACCAGACGATAGATTAACCTAATTGATTCCAGTTTGTAGAATACACCTTGGGCTTTTTTTTTTTTTTTTTTGCTGACAACTATCCTACTTATGTTGCAACGGTTTTTTGAGATAGAACCATTACTCCAGGTAGGAACTTAATCTGGTCCAAGGCTACTGGAATGAAGCACTAATAAATCAACTTCGCCCGATGAGTCAACAAATCAAAAATTTGATGAGCAGTTCATCTCCTGCAACAAAAAGGCTGGGCTGATTGCATGATCTAAATTTCATCCAAATCTTCTATGTGCTGTGTGCCTTCAGGACATGAGCAGTCATGGCTCTCCATAGCTTCCTTTCCTTTGTAGCTCTTATTAAAGTTTGTCTTAGACTACCTCTCCATTCTAGCATCTATTCATATGAGTTCATCAGGCAGGCAGCCTGCTATCTCCATTCTGTCCTTTCGATATGTCCTGTGAGTTTCAGATCTTTTAAACCCTCCTTCGTCATTACGATAAAGATTTTCTAATCATAGCTCATATGTGGCAAAAGGCTGAAAGTATGGAGCACCCAGTGAAAATTGAACTCACTACTCAGCTGTAAGTGATCTAGTGAGGTAAGTGTGCTAATCATTACACCGTGTCAAAATGTCTGTTCCTACCTCAATATGTGTCCGAGATATTTCAGCATTCCCTTTCTGATTTCAAGTGTCCTTTTTGTTACCATACCTGGAAAGAAACAATAGTTATTAGTATGAAGATTTGAAATTAATGTATGCAAGATTTCACTGCCCTAAACATCGCTCCTTCATAGTCAGCCTATGAACTTTTCAGCCCATCCTCATACCTGGAAAGAAACAATGCAGTTATTAATAAACAAAGTGTTGAAATGAATGGATGCAAAATTTCACAGCTGTAGCATCAATCCTACATAGTCAGCCTATGAACTTTTCAGCCCATCCTACGATTACCTGGAAAGAAACAATGCAGTTATTAATAAACAAAAGTGTTGAAATGAATGGATGCAAAATTTCACAGCTGTAGCATCAATCCTACATAGTCAGCCTATGAACTTTTCAGCCCATCCCTCATTACCTGGAAAGAAACAATGCAGTTATTAATAAACAAAGTGTTGAAATGAATGGATACAAAATTTCACAGCTGTAGCATCAATCCTACATAGTCAGCCTATGAACTTTTCAGCCCATCCTCGTACCTGGAAAGAAACAATGCAGTTATTAATAAACAAAGTGTTGAAATGAATGGATGCAAAATTTCACAGCTGTAGCATCAATCCTACATAGTCAGCCTATGAACTTTTCAGCCCATCCTCGTACCTGGAAAGAAACAATGCAGTTATTAATAAACAAAGTGTTGAAATGAATGGATGCAAAATTTCACAGCTGTAGCATCAATCCTACATAGTCAGCCTATGAACTTTTCAGCCCATCCTCGTACCTGGAAAGAAACAATGCAGTTATTAATAAACAAAGTGTTGAAATGAATGGATGCAAAATTTCACAGCTGTAGCATCAATCCTACATAGTCAGCCTATGAACTTTTCAGCCCATCCTCATACCTGGAAAGAAACAATGCAGTTATTAATAAACAAAGTGTTGAAATGAATGGATGCAAAATTTCACAGCTGTAGCATCAATCCTACATAGTCAGCCTATGAACTTTTCAGCCCATCCTCATACCTGGAAAGAAACAATGCAGTTATTAATAAACAAAGTGTTGAAATGAATGGATGCAAAATTTCACAGCTGTAGCATCAATCCTACATAGTCAGCCTATGAACTTTTCAGCCCATCCTCATACCTGGAAAGAAACAATGCAGTTATTAATAAACAAAGTGTTGAAATGAATGGATGCAAAATTTCACAGCTGTAGCATCAATCCTACATAGTCAGCCTATGAACTTTTCAGCCCATCCTCATACCTGGAATGAAAAACAATGCAGTTATTAATAAACAAAGTGTTGAAATGAATGGATGCAAAATTTCACAGCTGTAGCATCAATCCCTACATAGTCAGCCTATGAACTTTTCAGCCCATCCTCATACCTGGAAAGAAACAATGCAGTTATTAATAAACAAAGTGTTGAAATGAATGGATGCAAAATTTCACAGCTGTAGCATCAATCCTACATAGTCAGCCTATGAACTTTTCAGCCCATCCTCATACCTGGAAAGAAACAATGCAGTTATTAATAAACAAAGTGTTGAAATGAATGGATGCAAAATTTCACAGCTCAATCCCTACACAGTTCTAGCATCAATCCTACATAGTCAGCCTATGAACTTTTCAGCCCATCCTCGTACCTATGAAAGAAACAATGCAGTTATTAATAAACAAAGTGTTGAAATGAATGGATGCAAGAATTAACAGCTCTAGCATCAGCACCTTAATAGTCAGCCTATGAATTTTCAAACCATTGTACCTGGAAAAGAAACAAAGTTTACAAAGTGTTGGAAAGCAAAATGCTGTAGCATCAATACATAAGAATTGAACTTTTCCATATTCTGTTGTTGGAAAAAGAAACAATTTCTTCTTTATGTTGAAATGAAGGATGTTCTAGCATCAATCCTTTAGTCAAATATGAGGACCCATCCATTTACCTTGAAACAATGCACTTTTCTTGTTCTTTGAATGGATGCAAAATTTTTCCCTTCTAGGCATCAATCCTTCAAAGTCAGCCTATGAACTTTTCAGCCCTCCATAGTTTTGGAAAAAATGAAACAATTATTTTTCAAATAAGAATTGAAATGAATGGATGCAAAATTTCACAGTTGTAGCATCAATCCTTCAAAGTCAGCCTATGAACTTTCAGCCCAGCCCACGATCCTGGAAAAACAATGCAGTTATCCATTGCACTTTGAAATGAAGATCAAAATTTCACAGCTGTAGCATCAATTCACATAGTCAGCCTATCTAAACTTTCAGTAATCCTCGTAGGCTGGAATGAAACAATGCAGTTATTAATAAACAAAACTGGTTGAAATGAATTGATGCAAAATTTCATGAATCTGCATCAATCCTACAAAGTCAGCCTAAATTCAGCCCCATCCAGATTTGAAAGAAAAAGCCTTATTAATTCAAAGTGTTGAAATGAAGCTGCAAAATTTCAAGATTTAAATGCCTCTTCCTAGTCATATGAACTTTTCAGAAGGACCAAATTAATTGAAAGAAGAAATTTAAAAATGAAACACTTTTGACCATATGGTCAGTATTTTTAATAAAACTGGAACTTTTCAGCCCATCCTTTACTAAATAAGAAACAAATTTAAAATAAACAAAAGATTTAGATGAATGGATGCAAATTTTCATCTACAGTGGTGTGCAGTCAATAATGAATCTTTTTTTACACAGGTGCCTGGAAAAAGAATTAATTTGTTAGAAAATACTGTTGAAATGAATGGATTCAAAATTTCATGTGCAAGGGGTGCATCATTTTTGCCTTTATTCATTTCCACTAAATCGATGGAAATTTTGTGCAGGGTTATTCTTAAACTTTTTGTAGAAATGAATTTGCAAAATTTGATGTTTCATGATATTGTCCATTGTTTACCGCCATATTGAACTACATAAGCGTTACTCTTTTACATTGGAAACAAAAAGTTCATATTAATAAACAATTTTTAGCTTTTTGAATGCACTAATGTTACGTGTTGTTTTTCATTCCCTGTTAAAGTCACATCCTAGATATTTTCACCCATCCATTTGATGTTGAAAGAAAGTCATAATTAATAAACAAAGTTTTTTCTGAATGGATTTAAATCATGCATTTGATCTTAATCCTGACTGAATCAATTTTCTAGGAGATCCATAGTCTGAAAGAAACAAGTTTTTAATAAACAAAGTGATGAAATGAATGGAAACAAATTGGAGCATCAATCCTACATAATGAACATGAATATCATAATACACCTGGAAAGAAACAATGCAGTTATTAATAAACAAAGTGTTGAAAGAATGGATATTAGACAGACTGGCATCAAAGGAACAATCTGTCAGATTATGAAAATACAGTACCTGAAAGAAAAACCTGTGGTTATTAGTAAACAAAGTGTTGAAACAATTTTGTCAAATGGACATCAATCCTGCAATAGTATTTTTAACTTTTCAGCCTTTATTTGCACTGGGAAAAACATTTCATATTTTAAAAATGTGTTGAAATGAATGGATGCAAATTTCAATTATCAATTATTCAAACTTTCATCCTATGAACTTTTCAGCCTAGCACAAAGGAAAGAAACAATGAATTTAGATTCAGATAAATACTAAATGAATATATTTCAAAATTACTTTCAAATCAATTTTAAATAAACCTAAAAAAATTTCAGCCCATAAATGGAAAGAAACAGAACAATGTATTATAATAAACAAAGCAATCAAGTGAAACAAAGAAAAAATACTGTAAAATTATGGAAACATAGTCTATGCACAATAAACAACCTAAAATAGGAAAGAAACAACAGTTTTGGTTACTGTTGAAGACTATTTTCATTTTGCAGACAAAAAAAGGGAAACAAGGACCTGAACATCAGTCTACAAAAATAACAAAAGTTAATAAAAAAAGTTGAAATACCTATAAAAAAATAGTACAAATAAACAACAGATATGAATTTCAAATCCAGATGGAAAGAAAATTGCAAATTTTAAACAAAGTGCTTGAAAAATGGATGCAAAATTGAACAAGAATTTAACAAATTGGCCCATTTCATCCCATCCATTACCTAAAAAAACAATTCCAAATTAATAAACATTTTTGAAATGACATCATACAAAAATCTTCAACTTTTGTAATCCCAAAAATAAACTTTTCAGCCCATCCTCATAGCTGGAAAGGAAACTCAGTTATTATATAAACAAATCTTTGAATGAATGGATTTTATATATTTTCAATCCTATATATAGAGACTACATAACAGTTGAAAGAAACAATACAGTTATTCTTAAGAGTTGTTCTAACGCAAGAATTAATTTTCTTCATTTTTTAAAACATTCTTAGCTTTGTGTATCGAAAAGGCCATATTTTTTAAACCAATTAATTTATATTTATGTTATATATTTATATATATATATATATATGTCCATATTCACTGCAAATACAAACATGATATTTAAACTTCTTTGTACTTTTTCATTTCAGATGTTGAAATCCCATGATGACAGCATGAATAAATTTTATGTTTTTCTTCTAAAAAAACTTGTACCACTATCCATTATATCAAGATTCTATATAGATATATATATATTGTTTTGATATGTCCTGATTTCCTTTATATCTGTAATGTCCTATCAGATTTTCAAAGTAGTTTCCTTATATGTATTTATTTAAATATATATATATATATATGCTACATGTTTTTGAATTATTCATCAGTTTATATATCTTTATATGGATATATAGGTGTTTTGATAGATAAATGAACATA
>CAHIKZ030000687.1:335000-375000 GCA_903632075.3 Acanthosepion pharaonis
AATTCTTGGTTCTTTATGGAGTTTGTTGAGAAAGAGAGAAAGAACTTTGTGGTTTCTATTGAAACCGCAGATCTAGATCTACACTAATACTCCATTACCAAGGCAACCTTCATAAACTATTTTATTTAACAGATTGATCCTTCTCCTCTGTTCAGACTGAAAAGAAAAAACAGTTTATTTGCTGGGTTTTTTTTTTTTTTTTTTTTGTAGAATGATTTTTCTATAATGTTTTTTTTTTTTCAAGAATGATGTTATAGTTTCTTAGGTAAGCATGTGGGTTTTCTCAAAGTCTGCTTAACCTAATTCTTACAGAATGCAATGAATTATCTTCCCAATTTTGTGGCAACATTGTCCAAGGGGAACAAATCATGCAGTTTCCCTTCTGGACATTTTAAACTATTTTCTCAGACCTGTTCACATTGTGTATGAAAATGAAAAAGAAAAATTTACTTTTTAATTGGCTATTTTAATTGCCATTTTATATATTTCATGTGATATTCTGTTGTTGTTGGATTAATAGGTACTGAGACATACATATAGGAGATGCATATATAGAAATTGAATTGTGTATATATATATATATATATATATATATATATATAGTCTTATGGTATGTTATAAAGTACTCAGTATCTTTGTAAATATAATGGTGAAAACTGAGGTGAACACCAATCTGTCATGTACATATTTTTTATACTTGTTTGATTTTGGTATCCCCAATTTGTAATTTGCATTTGGGCTGTTTTTTTTTTGACTAACAGCAGATGCCAAAAATCTTGTAATTTGTTTTTAATCACCCTTTGAAGGGGCAAACAATACAGGAAAGAACATTCTGTAGGAGTTGGTGTAGTTTACTTTTTGTGTCTATTCTCAACATACTTTTGCCTGCTGTTGTTAATGAATCTGGAGAGGACTTCTAATTTGTCTCATTGTATAGGTTTAAATAAGTCTGGTGAAAAGTAAAACCTTTGCCTGTTTATTTTTGCATGGTTATTGAATTCATTTTCTATCCATATGTAAGAGGTTTTGCCTATACAAGAAAATAAATAAAGCAATAATCATTTGTCTGAATCAATTGACAACCATCATTTTCATCTTAAAGTGGTCCGTTTTTATTTAAATTATTTGCTCTGGATTTACATTGAATAATCTGGATTTTATCCTACTTAGGTTTGGGTTATACGGGTTACCTAGTTTTAGAACTAAATTATATACATCAACATATATATATATATATATATATATATATACAGTATTTATATACATATAGATTAATATATTTTCTGTTAAAATGCTAACTTTTATAGATATAATTTATATAACTAAATGCTTGTTTTTAATTAAACGTTATTAATTAAATTTATGCTAAGTGAATGTTCAAGAAATTTTTTATAGAAAATGTGTTTTTAAATAGGAATTGAACCTTTATTCCTTATTAGGAATAATCAGTTGATCTGATAAGGAGTTAACCATTCAGTAAATTTAAAAAACAGATTATGTTAAGATATATTTGGTGAGAAGATATGATCAATTGAGAAAATAGCCAGAGATGTATTTTTTATAAACAGTAATTTGGACTTTGCTAACAAACCAATATCATTGATTTATTCTTATTTGACAACCCAACACCAGCACATGAAGGTTTTGTCAGAACCATCCACACTTTTTGATGGTCATTTCATTTACAGGTTCCCAAACTTTTCCACCCTGTGCTTTTTGAATTCAGAGTTGTCCTTCTTAGACCATCCATCCAAAAGCTACTTTGAACAGTCTTTCCAAAATTATTTTTACCCATAGCTGGAGGGAGAAGAATATGATTCATCAGTTTCCCAGGGGTATTCTCTTTGTGAGTGAATGTTGGATTTCACTAGAATTTGAACTTGACCTCATTATATCAGTTCAAGTAATCCATTACTCCATTATTATTATTATTATTATTATTATTATTTTATTTTCTTTGATTTCTGGCGTTTACACATTTCTTTCTGGGTCCCGCCCAGGGACCTAAGGTTAGAAATGGCGTCATGACACTTTCCACTGACAAAAAAAAAAAAAAAAAATTAAAATTGCATAGATAAAGCCCTTCGTAAGGTGTGGGCTGTACTTGTCAGAACAATTTTTTTGTATCTCCTTGAGGCATGGACCTCCAGGAATCCCTTCAATTAGTCTACTGCAATCTTTTTCCAACCAGTCCTAGGGCTCCAACTACAACAGGGATTGTTGATGTTCCCATATGCCACATTTTTGAGATTTCTATTTCAAGGTCCTTGTATTTTGACAGCTTTTTGAATATCTTCAAAGATACATTGCAGTCAGCAGGGACTGCCATATCAATAAGGAGGCACCGATTTTGTTTGTGGTCTTTAATAACAACATCTGGGCGATTGGCCTTGATTGTTCTGTCAGTGTGTATTGTGTAGTCCCATAGAATTGTAACAGGTCCTCTCTCCGTGAACGGGTCTGGGTGGTGTTCATACCAGTTTTTTTCAGTTTTCTTCCGTAGAAGTTGCAGATTTTCCAGTGCAGATATTGGCCCACTCTGTCATGTCGGGTTTTATATTCAGTGGGTGCCAACACCGCACAACCTGATACAAGATGATCAATCGTTATTATTATTATATTATTATTATTACATATATATACATATATATATATATATATAGCTGGCCACAAGCTAGCCAATCCCTATTTCAAATGCTTGCTCAGCATATTTATGTTTTGTTCAATAACCACAGAGCCTATCTGTGGTTTATACTGCAACTATGCTGAGCAGTACTTACCTTTTCTGGGAGAGAGCATGTTATCTAGTGTGATCAACAATTTGATCAAAGCCTGTACACTCAAAGCCTCAGACACAATGACTTGTGACTTTGTGCTATCGACGCCCCCACCCAAGGGTACCATCTACCCAATTTCATTCACAAGGCTTGGGTCAAGCCGTGGTATGGTTTTCAAGGAACTTTCCAAATGTGTCACATGCTGGGATTACTCCCTTCATACTGATAACATCAGGAAGTTCACTTCCTGATAAATCGACCATGGTGAATTTGGACCTGGGCCTCATGGTCAGAAAGCAAATGTTCTAACCACTTAGCCATGCACCCATCTGTATATATATATATATATATATATAAACACACATGCACACTTTATTTTTTTTATTTTTTCATTTTTTGGGGGGGAACAGATTGGATGAAATGATAGAAGGTTATTTTTTTTCCTTTTTAAAAAATTATTTTTTACCCAATCCTGCGATATAAAAATAAAAACTCCCAATACAGAAATGAAATTGAATTTTTTCCTGATTTAAGAATAACACTTTCCTTTTTCTTAATCTGTACAATATCTGCAAAATATAAACGCTAGTTGATCCACCCACCCCAACATAACATTTTATTTCTAGTCTTTCAGAGATGTTGAAATATGAAATGAGAGAAAAAAATACTCATTCTCTGGTAGTGGGTGGAACATAGCTACTTCAAATACAATCCATCAATATTTTATTTTGATATTCTCTGTTGAAAGGTAGCAACTGCCATAGTCATATCATCAACTGTCATATATATATATATATATATATATATATAGTCTTAAGATGTGCTATATTTATGGGATAAAGTGCTCAATATCATAGATAGAGTGTGTGTAAATATAAAAGTGAACATAGAAGTCAACACTTAGAGGAGACTCGTGACCTGACGATTGCATCTAGCATGAAACAGACTGTCATCTCTAAGTGTTGACTTATGTTCACTTTATATTTATATATATATATATATATATATATATATATATATATATATATATATATATATTACACATGACACTGCCACATAGCCATAGATTATTTTAAACACCGAAATTTCCAAAGAATACCAGGATATAGACAAAGGAATTCTAACTACTTATCATCTTACCCAGGACACGAATGTGATCGTCACACCCAAGACTGCAAAATAGTAGAACTTCAGGCAGTTTATCTATTGTTTTGAGTACAATCCTCCATGTCTTATTTGAAAATTCAATAAAATACAATAAAAAATGAGACAGACAGGTTTCTTTTTTCTTTTTTTTTCCATAATAAAAAAAAAACGTTAAAGAAAATAAAATCACATTTGACATTATCTGATACTTTTCTAATTATTTTCTCTTCTTGTTAAGAATGCTATCCATTTTAGTTGTTACTGCTGTTGGTAGTCCTCAAATGATGTGGTTTCTGTTATTTGTTACAGTTCCTTTGTTAGAGATTGTATAGCACCAGTCCACTAGGTTCATTAAAGGATGGTCCTTGCTAAGACCTACAGGATTAACTCACTCAAAGCTACTTTTAACCATCAATCTGAGAAAGGGATTTCCTCGAGCTGACAATTTACATATTTTTGATAATAATGGTAATGTTAAATATTAGCCATTTCTTTATGAGGAAACATTTGGCATTCATTCATCCATCAGCCAATACTATTGTTGCTTGAAATTTATAAAATATTTCTATTGAAACAATTTATCAAAAAATTATCTATCTATCTATCTATCTATCTATCTATCTATCTATCTATCTATGTTCATATATATATATATATATCTATACATTTCTCTGTCTTTTCATGCTTATATATTTTGATCTGTTTCTACCTATCTCAGTCTGTTCATATCTACCTATCTCAGTCTGTTCATATCTACCTATCTCAGTCTGTTCATATCTACCTATCTCAGTCTGTTCATATCTACCTATCTCAGTCTGTTCACATCTACCTATCTCAGTCTGTTCACCCATCTATCTATCTATCTCAGTCTGTCTGTTGTGGTTCATTTCACCTATCTCTATATCTATCTTCGTTCTATCTCAGTCATCTATCTATCTATCTATCTCAGTCTGTCTGCGGTTCATCCCATCTATTCATCTATCTCTATCTCAGTCTGTTCAGGTATCTATCTATCTATCTATCTATCTCAGTCTGTTTCGTGTCTATTCATCTATCTATCTATCTCAGTCTGTTCGTGTTCATCTATCTATCTATCTATCTATCTATCTCAGTCTGTTGCAGTTCATCTATCTATCCATCTATCTCCAGTCTATGTTCGTGTCTATCTATCTATCTATCTATCTCAGTCTGTTCGTGTCTATCTATCTATCTATCTATCTCAGTCTGTTCGTGTCTATCTATCTATCTATCTATCTCAGTCTGTTCGTTCATTCATCTCATCTATCTATCTATCTCCAGTCTGTTCGTGTCATCTATCTATCTCATCTATCGTTCATATCTATCTATCTCAGTCTGTTCGTGGTCTATTCATCTATCTATCTATCTATCCATCTGTTATCTCATCTATCTGTCTATCTATCTATCTCATCTATTCGTGTTCATTCATCTATCTCATCTATTCGTGTCTGTTCGCATTCATCTATCTATCTATCTATCTCAGTCTGTTCGTGTTCATCTATCTATCTATCTATCTCATCTATTCATCTATCTATCTATCTATCCATCTATCTATCTATCTATCTATCTCAGTCTGTTCATTATCTATCTATCTATCTATCTCTATTCAGTCTGTTCAGGTTCATCTATCTATCTATCTATCTATCTCAGTCTGTTCGTGGTTCATCTATCTATCTATCTCCATCTGTCATTCATCTATCAGTCTATCTATCTCAGTCTGTTCATCTATCTATCTATCTATCTATCTCAGTCTGTTCGCAGTTCATATCATCTATCTCATCTATCTCAGTCTGTTCGTGTCTATCTATCATCTATCTATCTCAGTCTGTTCGTGTCTCATCTATCTATCTATCTATCTCAGTCTGTTAGGTTCATCTATCTATCTATCTATCTATCTCAGTCTGTTCGTGTCTCATCTATCTATCTCCATCTGTTATCTATCCATCAGTCTGTTCTAGTCTGTTTCTATCTATCTATCTATCTATCTATCTCAGTCTGTTCTGTGTCTATCTATCTATCTATCTATCTCATCTGTTCGGTTCATTCATCTAGTCTAAATTGTTCATCTATCTATCTATCTATCTATCTATCTCAGTCTGTTCGTGTCTATCTATCTATCTATCTATCTATCTCAGTCTGTTCATTCATTCATCTATCTATCTATCTCAGTCTATCTGTCTCATCTATCGTATCTATCTATCTATCTATCTCAGTCTGTTCGTGTTCTATCTATCTATCTGTTATCTATTATCTATCTATCTATCTCAGTCTGTTCGTGTTCATCTATCTATCTATCTATCTATCTCTTCAGTCTGTCTGTTCGTGTTCATTCATCTATCTATCTATCTATCTCAGTCTGTTCGTGTCTATCTATCTATCTATCTATCTATCTCAGTCTGTTCGTGTCTATCTATCTATCTATCTATCTATCTCAGTCTGTTCAGTTCATCTATCTATCTATCATCTATCTCAGTCTGTTCGTGTTCATCTATCTATCTATCTATCCCAGTCTCTATCTTATCATCTATCTATCTATCTCAGTCTGTTCATTGTCTTCTCATCTATCTATCTATCTCAGTCTGTTCGTGTCTATCTATCTATCTCAGTCTGTTCGTGTCTATCTATCTATCTCAGTCTGTTCGTGTCTATCTATCTATCTATCTATCTCAGTCTGTTCGTGTCTATCTATCTATCTATCTATCTATCTCAGTCTGTTCGTGTCTATCTATCTATCTATCTATCTCAGTCTGTTCGTGTCTATCTATCTATCTATCTATCTATCTCAGTCTGTCTCGTTCATCTATCCATCTATTCATCTATCTATCTCAGTCTGTTCTATCTATCTATCTATTCATCTATCATCTATCTATCTATCTATCTATCTCAGTCTGTTCGTCCATGGTTCATCATATCTCATTCATCTATCTCAGTCTATCTTTCGTCGGTCTCATCATATCATCTATCTCATCTATCTCAGTCTGTTCAGTCTGTTCATCATTCCATCTATCTATCTATCTCAGTCTGTTCGTGTTCATCTATCTATCTATCTATCTCAGTCTGTCTGTGTTCTATCATCTATCTATCTATCTATCTCAGTCAGTCTGTTCGTATCATTCATCTATCTATCTATCTATCTCAGTCTGTTCGTGTCTATCTATCTATCTATCTATCTATCTCAGTCTGTTCGTGTCTATCTATCTATCTATCTATCTATCTCAGTCTGTTCGTGTCTATCTATCTATCTATCTATCTATCTCAGTCTGTTCGTGTCTATCTATCTATATCTCATCTGTTATCTATCTATCTATCTCAGTCTGTTGTTCGTGTCTATCATCTATCTATCTATCTATCTCAGTCTGTTCTATCTATCTCAGTCTATTCATCTATATCCATCTATCTATCTATCTATCCCAGTCTGTTCCGGTGTCTATCTATCTATCCATCCTCAGTCTGTCCGCAGTCTATCTATCTATCCATCTATCTCAGTCTGTTAGGTGTCTATCTATCTATCTATCTATCTGGTCAGTCCGTCTGTCATCTATCCATCCATCTATCTATCCCAGTCTGTTCGTGTCCATCCATCTATCCATCTATCTCAGTCTGTTCGTTCATCTATCTATCTCATCTATCCATCTATCCATCCTCAGTCTGTCTGTGTTCATCCATCCATCTATCCATTCATCTCAGTCTGTTAGGTATCTATCATCCATCCATCCATCCATCTATCCCAGTCTGTTTCTATCGTGTCTATCTATCCATCCATCCATCCATCTGTCTTTATATCCCAGTCTGTCTATCTATCTTCATTCATCCATTCATCCATCCTATCTATCCCAGTCTGTTTGTGTTCATCTATATCTATCTATCCTATCTATCTAGTCTGTCTGTTGTTCATTCATCTATCTATCTATCTCAGTCTGTTCTGTGTCTATCTATCTATCTATCTATCTATCTCAGTCTGTTTGGTGTCTATCTATCTATCTATCTTTCTATCTCAGTCTGTTCGTGTTCATCTATCTATCTATCCCAGTCTGTTCGTCTATCATCTATCTATCTATCTCAGTCTGTTAGGTGTCTATCTATCTCAGTCTGTCTGTTAGGTGTCTATCTATTCATCTATCTATCTCAGTCTGTTCGTGTTCATTCATCTATCTATCTATCTATCTATCTCAGTCTGTTCGTGTCTATCTATCTATCTATCTATCTCAGTCTGTTCGTGTTTATCTATCTATCTATCTATCTCAGTCTGTTCGTGTCTATCTATCTATCTATCTGTCTATCTATCTATCTCAGTCTGTTTGTGTCTATCTATCTATCTATCTATCTCAATCTGTTCGTGTCTATCTATCTATCTATCTATTTCAGTCTGTTCATATCTATCTATCTAACTCAGTCTGTTCGTATCTATCGCGAACTGTTCATCTCTGTCTCTCTTGGTCTATTCATATCAATCTATCTCAGTCTATTTCTATCTATCTATCTGTCTCAGTCTGTTCATATCAATCTATCTATTTATCTATCTTGGCATGTTCATATCTTTCTATCTCGGCCTGTTCATATCTATCAAGCAATCCAGTCATTGTTTTTCTCTCTTTCCAGTATTGATGGGAGTTTCCTTCCTACCCTTTTGTTTGAAGTTGTGTGGAATGTCAACATCTTGATTATGTGATTATTTTCTCTCAGAGTTAAATGTGATATCCATTTTACTTGTTGCCACAGTTGAAAGTCCGAAAGTGATGTGGTTTTTCTTATTTGGTACAGTACTTTATTTATGACTGTGCAGTGCCAAGACACACAGTTTTCATTCCCTCAAAGTAATTTGAACCATTGATTTTAGAATGCTGTTAGGAATAATTCCAGGAATCATTATTGGCAGCCACAATCTTAACATCATCAGATAACAAGATGTTTTTTTAACTTAATATGTACATCTTTTTAATATATATATATATATATATTTATATATATGACATATCTATATATATATATATATATATATATATATATATTTGCACTACTCTGTATTGAGCACTCTTTTAATAATAGTATTTTTTGGTTATTGGAAGTTATTTCGTATACACCAAAACTATATTGAGATATATATATATATATATATATATAGAGAGAGAGAGAGAGAAGGAGAGTGTGATGAAATTTTTTTCCAGGCACTGTCAGCATATTGTGGCCGTGATCATAACTGATATTATTGCAGATGACAAAAGCTTCTACTGAAGGTAGCAAAGGAAAGTGTGAAGAAATGACTAAATATACACTACAAGAAGGCCAAATAAATGGTTATCAGCAAAAATGATGACCCCAAAATGCAAATTACAAATCGTGGATGCCAAAATTAAACAAGTACAAAAATTTAAATATCTTGGAAGTGTTTTGATAGTGCATGGAAAGTGTGACACTGAGATCTGAAGACATATTGCGATGGCCGAAGATGAATTCCAAAAGCTAAGTGAAATGTTAAGAGACAAAAAA
This sequence comes from Acanthosepion pharaonis, assembly GCA_903632075.3. NCBI lineage: Eukaryota > Metazoa > Mollusca > Cephalopoda > Sepiida > Sepiidae > Acanthosepion > Acanthosepion pharaonis. The sequence continues at coordinate 344,429 of CAHIKZ030000687.1, forward strand.
GTTTTGTTAGAAACAAAGAAATCAGTTCTGAACTGTTATATGATATCTGCTCTTCTTATATGGAAGTGAATGCTGGAAATATCCCCAAGAATAAAGGGGAGACTTGAACAAAAATGAGGTTCCACAGAAAGATTCCAAAGATACCATTGACGTAAAGAATGAGCAACAATGAGGTTTCAACGAAAATGGAAACAAAAAAGCAACTTAATATCAAGAAGCGACTGTTGAAATTTCTGGGTTACGAAATGAGGAAGGAGGGCTTGGAAAATCTGATAGTCACAAGGCAGATTGAGGGGAAAGAGAGACAGAGAAAAGCAGCATGTAACATACTTGATGGGCTTCAGTAAATGGATGGTAGTTCGGTGTTTGGGAGAAATAACAAAAAGACAAAACTTGTTAGGAGCTACAATGGACAGGAAGATGTGGAGAGCCTGAAGGGACACGGCACATAAAAGAAGTTATATACTGCTGACAGTTTAGATATTTCTGGACGCGTTTAGTACATCCGTATGAAAGTCTCTGTCTGATGATGCTATTTAAGTACAGAAAAACCTCTCATCTATGCCCCCCCCCATCAACGGACTTCGGATGCCACAGACAAATTCTGCAGGCAAAATAAAAATAAAAGTTTTTCAGGAAATAATTTGGAAATCGTCAGCGATTTATTTAAAAATTTGTGGGCTTGGCGGAACGAGTCGTACTAGTTCTCAAAGTGACCGCTCGGTGGCGGTGGCGGACCTTTCAATTATAAACAAAGACGGAAAGTACGATACATTGGAACGTGCGTGATAAAGTAGCTGTGAGAAATCTATTATTTTTTATAGTTATATCTATTAAGTATATATTTATTTATGCCATATATATATATATATATATATATATATATATATATATATATATATATATATATATATATATAATATGTGTGTGTGTGTGTGTAGGATTATAGTATTTACATTATGATCATAACTACTGGTAGTTAATAAAGTGGTTTTATAAACTCAAAAGTAATCCCTTCCCATCTACGGACCATCGGCTTTAACAGACCACCTCTCCCCCTATTAATTCGTTGATAGAGGTTTGCCTGTACATGTCTCGATTTTGGGGGTGGGGGATGAATCTAACCATAGCAGGACCTATTCTGTTTAATTCCCTTAATGGCTATACTAAATTATTACCTCTTCCTGATGTTAAGTATAAGCTTCCTCCTTGTTTGCATCCTCTCTATGACCTCGTCGTTGCTCACACGCTCGGTCCATGATATCCTCAGCATCCTTCTGTAGAACCACCTCCATCGCCGCGAGTCTTTTTCTTCATCTTTGAGGAGACCGACCAGCATTCGCTGCCGTAAAGGTGGACAGATATCACGTAGTTGTACTCTTTTCTTTGTTACCAAAGTTCTGTTATATGGCAGTGAATGTCGGACAATCTCACAGATGAAGAAGAGACTGGAAGCAACAGAAATCTGGTTTCTGAGAATAGCATGGAGCGAACATTTGAGCAACGACGAAGTTTTAGAGAAAATGGAAACAAAAAGTTATTTGCACCGTATATACACGTCTACACCGGGAAAATGGTTAATGTCAGCAAGAGCTGAACTTTCAAGGGCGCATAATGAAGAAAGAGGGCTTGGAAAATTTGATACTCACAGGACAGATTGAAGGCAAGAGGGACAGAGGAAAACCCATAACCTGCCCAGAGAACTTGAGCAAATGGAAGAGATAACAGAAAGACAACATTTATTAAGATGTCACGAAGGACAGGAAATTGTGGAGAGCCATGATCGCCTACGACCTGAAGGGACACGGCACATAGAAAAAGAAGAAGAATGACTTTGTTTAAATGGATGGAAGAATAGTGTTCTGGAGAGATAACAGTATGACAACATTGATTATGAGCTATAAAGAATAAAGAAAATGTGGAGAGCCGTGATCGCCTACGACCTAAAGGACACGGCACATAGAAGAAGAATAAGTTTCTGTAAATGAATGGAAGAACAGGGTTCAGGAGAGATAACATTTATTAAGAGCTACAATGAACAGGAAATTGTGGAGAGCCATTGTCACCAACATCGTGAAATGATATGGCCCATAGAAGAACAAAATCAAAATAGCCAAGGAAAACTAATGCTATACAAAATAAATAACCAAATATTAATGGAAAGCATATTTTTACTTTAAGATGCGTCCGGACAATGGACAACAATAATATCTCATTAACAAAGATCGGTTAGTTTAACTGTTAAATATTTAAAGTTACATTTTGTTTTCTGTTCAAGATGAGATCTGACACCACCCCTATCTTTGATCCTGATCATTTTTGTGTCAACCTAGGAGGCTGTTTGTTGGTAGTTAAATTTGGCATTAATTGTCGGTTATTGGTGTAAGGGTCAAGCCATGTCAGGGGGATCAGTTATAGTAAAGTTTTTTTTTTTTTTTGCCAGAGAAGGACAACTCTTTCCTAATGACTTCAGTGCCAGCCAGCTCCATATCTCGACTTTCTTTGATCCAATTCATTAACAGCTATTTCCTCTCTGACAAACATTCACCTGCTGAAAGACATTGATCTTCGGAATGCCGGGATTTGACATGCAGAATTATTTCTTTTTTAGCGTAATTCTTTGTAATCGATCACAAGACAGCAGTTGCTTTATTGCCTGCATCGTTTATTTTCTTCATTGATTCTTGGACAATAAAACATTGTTGTACATCAAATCTTGTAAACATTCTTTTTCTGTGTGCTGTGCCCTTTCAGAACATGCGTGATCCACAACCTCCTATCCTACGTATCTCTTAGCAACGTTTTTTTTTTCTGCCCTCTTCAATTCCTATTATGTGATACATTTGCATAAGCACGTTTGATAGATTACTCACTGTTTCCCATGTTTCTTTCGCCTTCATTATGTCCTTGTGAGTGTTAATTTCTCCATGACCTCTTTTTTCTGATCATAAGTATAGGTGTCGATTTTGTTCCCGTTTTCTTTAAAACTTCATTGTTTCTCTCATATTCCGTCCTTGGAAATCTCAGTATCTTTCTGTAGAACAACCTCAATGTTGCTTCAAGTCTTCTCTTCGTTTGTGAGGAAATTCCCCAGCATTCACTGCCAATATAGCGGGATTTCTTAGTTTATTACAAAATTTTCCTGTTTCTTGATAGTTTGTTTACTTTTTAGAAGATATCTTTTGCAATTCCTGCGTCGCTTTGAAGTTTATCTGTCAAATTTTTATAACACCTACATGAATTCTTGAACCATTTTTTTAAAATAAGAGTAGGAAACGCTTGATATAGGGCTTGATTACCAAAGAAGCATTTTCCCACACTTTCAGCACAATTCTAGGGGTGCGTATTATGGATGAAGGCGTATTATACATGGGGAATTACGGTGTATATATAATATATATATATATATATATATATATATATATAAAGACATTTTTATGTTTATACATTCTTTTCATAGATACAAATATTTAAGTAAATGTTCTGTTTATAATAAACAGTATTAACATTTACCGGCCTGAATGTCTGAGAAATTGTCATAGAACATATGCGTCCTCCGACAGGAATGTATAAACATAAAAAATGTCTTAAAATAACTGTCGGACTTCGTCCATTTCATAATGTGCGACGTCATTTGTTTACATTTGGATACGCATCGAGCAGATATAAATGTACAAGAGAAAATCATGGAAAATTGTAGTTTAAAATACAGTAAAATCGACCTTGCTAACCGAAACGCTCCCCTGTGGCGAAATCGGTAAAAGCACGTCTGGCTATATGACGGTTTCGTATAGGTTACAGGTTCGATTCCTGTCGGAGGACGCATATATTTTATGAGAATTTCTCGAACATTCAGACCGGTAAATGTTGTTAATACTGTTTATTATAAACAGAGCATTTACTTAAATATTTCTATCTATAAAAAGAACCAATAAACATAAAAATGTCTTTAAATAATTGTCGGACTTTGTCCATTTATATATTATATATATATATATATATATATATATATATATATATATATATATATATATATATATATATATATATATATATATATATATATATATATTTTAGGTTATTACTTTTTTGTAAAATATTTGACTTCTTGTATCATAATTCGTTGAAATTTTTGAAAAATAATTAGAAGCGTTTAATCCAGTTTATTTTTTTTTTAAAAATGTCCCACCCACCAAACACGAAATTTCTAAAATCGTTTATAAGCATAGCTGTACTATGACTTTCTGGGGCATTCTAGAACTTTATGAAATCTTCTAGAACTTGCTTTAGTTTAGTTGTAAGTTTGTAGGTCATGCTATAAACTGTTAAATGCGTTAAAATACACTAGTATTCAATTAGATCTTTAGCAAATTGGAAAATAAAGCTTCTGAAATATTTTGATTTTATTTTACTATTTTTTTTTTTATCCTTATAGAGTATATAGTAGAAATCGAATTTTTGGTTTGGTGGTGACCTTTTTCAGGAAATAAAACAAATTAATGCCTTTTTCTTGACTTTTTTTTGAACAAAAGTTCATCAATATATACACAGGCACACACACACACACACACACACACATATATATATATATATATATAGTGCTACGAGTTTCAGTATGAACTCATTTACCAATCTTAGTAAGTCCCACTTAAAAGTGTTGGAGGCCATTTATATTTTATCTTTGAAGTCATCTCTGTGTAAACAGAAGGACTTCGTACTGGGCCTCCAACGAATTTCTATATAAGCAATTTTTTTTTTTCTCCAATACATTATTGTCCATTTTTAGTGATAATTCTGTTTAATTTATTACCCTCGATTTAGCTCTGTTGAGCGAGGTTTGAAACCAGTTAGCTGGTCCGTTTTGCAGTTTTACTTTTTATCTATTATCATCATAAGTGGTAATAAAAATATTTTTTTGTCTTTTTATGGCAGTCATAAAGTTTTCTACCACAAAACATATCTTTAAATATATATATATATATATATATATATATATATATATATATATATATATATAAAAGCTGGCCACTCGTATTTGAGGATACCCGTCTGCTAGGCCGGCTAGCCAATCCCTAATTCAGACGCTCGCTCAGGCACATTTGTGTTTGTTCAACACCTACAGAGCCCACCTGTGGTTTATACTGCAACTATAGTGAGCAGACCTTAGTTACAGTTTCTGGGAGAGATCGTGTTATCTAACGTGATCAACAATTTGAACAAGGCCAGCACCTCAAATCCTCGTTCACGATGACTTGTAACTTCGTGCTAGCACAGCTATCGACGGTCCCCTAAATGTTCCGTCTACCCAATTTCACTACTTAAGGCTTGGGTCAAACCGTGATATGATTTTCAGCCACTTTACAAAGGTGCCGCACCGATAACATCAGGAAATCACCTTCCTGACAAACCAATCGTGATGATGTTTATATATATATATATACCAACCCTGATATGAAGAGAAAGATTTTAGCTTGAGCCCGTCTTTAAATTGCCGATAATGAACAAAATGGCTAACAACGGTAAAATTGTAGCGGTCAGGCTTAATGGCCAAGGGAGAGTGACAAGGGCTGGCTTGCTGTATGCCTGACGTGACAGATGCAAGGGGATGTGAAAGATAAAAGGGGAGATGGAACTCTTTAAATTTGCTGGGAAATAATGGATGTGGAATTAAATGCCTAGGAGAATCAGTGATTGGACTGTTTTGCAACGAACTTTTCTTCATTTATTGACGCTGAATGGAAAGCAAATGTCCGGTTTGCAGAAAAGAAACGCGAAGCGTACAAGAATAGGAAAAATGGAGTGAGAGCGAATTCAGTGGAAGGAGAGGACTTTGTAGTAGAGAAACAAAATAAAAGATGGAGGTAAGAACTAAGTGAGAATGATAAGAGATGAGAAAAAGGATAATCGAAACAAAAATGGCGAAAAAAATGTCCGGGACGCAAACAGGTTTTATATCTAAAATTAAAGAAAATAAAATAGAAAATAAATTAAAACAACCCAAGTGTCTTATAGGCGATTGAACTCTATCTTTTTCATACTATTCCTATTATTAGAGCTTTTCGGCCGATTCATTGTACAGTTTTCTTTCGTATGAGTGTATTTGTTGTATAGTCCATGGCTGGTGAGCATAACACCTTATCTTCTGACCGAGGGAGAAGCAAGTCTGATTGGGAGCCCTGGACAGTGCTTTGTGACCCTTGCTATGTTATCAAAATTTTTTTTTTTTTCTACCTACATTTATATACGTTACAAATTAAACTAAGCACGACTATTAGAAGATTAAGATTTTCAAGGATTTTGACGTCATTTGGGGTTATTTTTTTGTTCAAATCTGTGAATTTGTTTTGCCCATGCTGTCTCGAAAAAAAAATAACACGATATAAAATTCCCTATTTTTTTTATCCATAATGTTGAATGCGTTAAAGTTCTTCAATTTATGACAAGAAAAATCTCAAGTTGATATTAAAGATGGCCGCAAAACATTGCTGATTTATTTAAAAAGGAATCATCTGTTAAGACATGTCACGAATTTGTATTTAGAGACATTATATTTATTTTCTATTTTTCTGGTTTAATTGTTCACCTATATTGCATATGATCCGGTATTGTACATAATTAGATTACAATAAAATTTGTATTTCATATGAATACTGATTTATGAAAATTGAAATTGGGGCATCATAAATTCTTGGGTGGGGACGCATGACCCTTGCACCGATGCTGGTGTAGTCTTCCAGTCTATGATGTCAAAGTATCTTCCTTTCTGTGCCAACTTAGTGTAGTCGTTTGACTTTATGCAAAATACGGGAAATCTATTTTGCATACAGTATTGATATTTGTTCGACGGGTTTCTGAAAAGTTCACAACCGGACCATGACAGAATTTAAAAAAAAAATTGTTTGGTTATATAGTGTAACCCGGATATAAGAGAGTTGTCGGGACCGGAGAAGAAGTCTCTTATATCCGGGTTTGGTCTATTTTATATACATTAACACAGGCTCTAATTTGGGACCAGAGAAAATCTCTCTTATATCCGGGTTTCTCTTATATCCGGGTGACACTGTATCTTCAGATTTTGAGAATTTTTTTTTTATACTATGGTTTTTCTCAATACAAAGGCTCTATTGTCATAAATCTAACGCATTGCTGTTAGAATCGTTATAGTAATGATTGAGGTTTATGATAGGAATCAAAGAGGAAGTCGCAGGAAATGAAGACGTGTATATTTAGTGATTTACAAAGAAGTACCTTGGCATTTAAGATTACTTTATTCCGGCACAAGGTCATCTGTACTGAGTACCTTGCAAGGTTCAAGATCACAAGTCATAATAATCAGTAACACGCGTTTGCTAACTGCTGCTCTACAACAAGGAACTTTATTTACTAAGATCAGTTTTATGAGCCACTATACTAGAAATGTTAGCCAACCGATGCAGAATTGCAAAAACAAGTATTCAATAATCCGGTCTCACATTTTAATAGTTTGGCACAAGTTCACAAGTATTGAGCACCTTTGAGGATTGAACTCACTCCAATAGTAATAGCATGAGTCTTATGTATTAAAAAAATTCTCCATAGCAAATCTGTCTCATATTTAGCTTTGTATGGATCAAGTAACCAGTAGTGATGATTCAGTAGACTAGTAAACTTTACTCTATGGCGAGACACACTTAGTTACTCATCTAGTAGGGCACAAGGCGAGTAACTGGGAGAAATCATTAAAGATTGAATTTACTACGGCAGTAGATTGTTTTTCGCCGGACTAGATTGTTAATCCTTGCCCTCAAGTCCCTTATCTTGTTTTTGTTTGTTAGGCGATCATGGCTCTCCACAGTGTCCTGTCTTCTTGTTCTTAGTAACCTTTGATATTTTACCATAACCTTTTCTTCCTGTTCTGACATCGATTCAAAAAAACTCGTTTAGGCTTACGGCATATATCACGTTGAAACATTGCTTCCCGCACAATCACCGAAGTTTAGCAATTTCCTTCGAGTATCGACGCATGCTAATAATATCAGTCCTTTTCCGATTCGACAACATTCACACACACACACACACACACACACACACACACACACACACACATATATATATATATATATATATATATATATATATATATATATAGAGAGAGAGAGAGAGAGAGAGAGAGTGACGGGCTACACGTTTACGAGAGTACCTGTCTGAAGCATACGGCGACATCACGTTGAAACACCGAGTCCCGTACTATCACTGAAGTTAAGCAGAGCCGAGCCTGGTCAGTACCTAGAAGGGTTACCGATTGGGAATACCAGGTGCTGTAGAATGGAGGCAGGTGATGTGATCGATAATAATTCGGAATTGTTAATCGGGCAGCCGGTTTGGGTTCATTATATTCACTTTTCTTTTTAAGCATTATGCCCCGAGCAAGACGGGAAGCCACTAGGATGCAGGGGGTTGCAGAAGATTTGGAGCGAGAGCAGATAGGAGTGATAGAAGAAAGGATGAGGAGAAGGATAGTGGATAGATCAAGGCAACTGGAGATGTCGATTGGCATTACATTTCAATACTTGGAGATTATAGCTCTCAGGGAAACATTAATGGGGAAGGGTGTTCCACAGGCGAGAGGTGCGATGTATGAAGCTATTGGAGTAGAAGAGACGGCTACATTTAAAAGTTTCTAAAGTGTAAGGGTGAAAGCGGGATGCCAGCCTCGTAGGGCGATTGAATTAATGGAGTCTGGGAAACAGTGAAAGCAGCTCATCAGAGCAATTACCATGGAAGCATTTGTAGAAAAGACAGAGAGAGGCGATGGCGCGTCTGTGAGAGAGTGACTGCAGACGAGACGCCAGATCAGGGCCAATTAGATTACATATCCGTCTCTGTATCTTGTCAAGAACTCCGAGGTAAGCAGAAGGTGCCCCAGACCATATATGGCAGCAATACTCCATGCAAGGGCGAATGGTTGATTTGTATATTTACGCAAATACCCTTCTGAAAGGTATAAATCCACCTCTTCCCCCAGCTATGGGTTAATTAGTAAGACTTGTATCACTAAATTTTTATGTCAACAAAATAAAAATCTTACAATCGAAAAGTATTTACATTATTCGGACTGCTATCCTCATCTTCATTGCCATATTCACAATGTTTCAGCCGTTGCTAGCTCGGGCCCCCTTCAGGTGTTTGGAATTTCGAACCGAACCCTTTATTTCGTCCAACGGGGTAGATTGTTCTAGTTCCACGTGCCATGCCTCTTCTGGATGTCTCACTTATTTCCCTTTAACTCAACTTTCTAGGCTTCAGTGGATAAAGACGTTGGTTAGATCCAAAGAGTTGCGAGTTCAATACCAGTCTACAGCAGTGGTGAACCAAAAGAACATACGGAGTTGAGTTAAAAGGAAATAACTGAGACATCCGGAAGAGGCACGACACGTGGAACTAGAACAGTCTGCCCCGTTGGACGAAATAAAAGGTTCGGTTCGAAATTCCAAACACCTAAACAAGGCCGGAGCGTACAACGGCCGAAACGTTGTGAATATGGCAATGAAGATGAGGATAACAGTCCGGATAATGTAAATAATCATAATACCTCATCTGAGAGATACAGACAGAATCTAAAAGTATTTTCTGACTTTAGGTGGCCCGTAAGTTGTTGATAAGCCGTAGAAAACAAACCGACCAATCAATCAAAAATCTAATTTACTAAATTACTGACCCTTCTTCTCTTGTCTATAAGTGTTAAATTTACTACTCCTACTTTGCTGATTATATGTTCCAGGAGTTGTTTATCATTATGAATATCTTTATTCCTATTATTTTTTAAAAATTATTCGTTATTTAGATAATTCGTCTGTTGGTAGAACCTGCAGTGATATGCTCCACAAATATTTATTTCTAACGGGGTCACCATTATTGTAGCGCGCATCACCACAATTATTTATCTTTGACTGGGAAATGACGTGGAAAAGGACAATCAAAGACGCTGGAGGTTACCAAACATGCAGCGGTCACAATGCAATTTATCTTTGACGTAAAATAGGACATAGTATAAAATACAAGACAGAACGTAATGGTTCAAAACATAACAATTGAATTTATTAGTGTTGATGTACATGTATATAAGCTGAAGGTCTGAATGAGTTATGACTCTTAGATTTGGAAATATTTGTACCGGAGCTCATAAAGATGAAGTAATTATTAAACTGAAGTTTTAGAAGAATAAAGTTCCTGTTGCATGTTAGGAAAAGTGAATTGGTAAAGTTAGTAAGAGTTCAGAAGAGTTAAGAGTTCGTACTTGCGTGAATTGATAATGTTCTTTAACGTCCGACCGCACGGTCAAGACAGGAAATCTTGAAGATTACATCTTGGCAGCAAGGAATAAGATGAATGAAGGAAAAACAGAGAGAGAAAGAGAGAGAGCGAGAGCTTATTACACGTGTTTTGTTTATATAAGGTGGTATATCACGTGACTGGCTCAAACCTTAGTGAGCGGGAAATTTAATTCCTCGCGTGCAGGATATCTGATTGGTCGGAATTGACCAATCAGCGAGCTAGTTTTGAGGAGATTAACCAATGAATGCTTGTCGCATGATTTGTATGTATGATGGTGATGATAATTACCACAAACCATTTCTCTGTCGATTCAGGTTTCTTCTTCAGCAGTGAAGAGGCTGTCCAGCTTTAACTGTAGTAGGAGATCAGACATTAAATAGCTGTTCGGAACTCCTTGTTTCTGGCGAAATTTTCCAATCTCTTAATACTTTGCTTAGCCTTTGGAAAGAATCTTTCTCTGTTCTAGTCGCCCTTCTGATTTCGATATAACATCTTCCGCTGTCTGTTATATATATATATATAAAAAATACCCACTTTCTGCATTTGCTTGATTTTAACGTATCCAATTCGAGGGTCAAATCTAGTGCTCTCTCTTTTTGTAAAGGCAATGCATTCTGTCATTATAACTGAGTTAGTCCTTTCTTCTTGCTTTTTTTTTTTTTTTTTTAAACTATGTGTGTTTCTAGCGAAATTTCCCTGTTTCTAAATGCTTTGTTTAGCTTTTGGAAGACGCAAGATGTTCAAAAGCGTTTGTGCGGCTTTGGGGGTGAGGAATTGTTTTCAACACTACAACCCCTTCCCCACATCCGAATCGTTTCTAGCCTCTTGTTATATCGCTATCTTCTTTTATGTACCGTGTTTCTTCACGATATAGACGATCATGGCTCTCCACTTCCTCCTATCTCTTGTAGCTCGCAATATGTTTTGTCCTTTTGCTACTTCTCCCAACCTCTGTTCCGTCATCCACTTAATTCCGCTAGGTATGTCAGGTGTTGCTTTCCTTGTCTTTCTTTCCGTTTATCCGTCTTGCGAGTATCAGAATCTCCAAGCCCTCCTTTCTCATTACGTGTCCCAGAAATTTCAGCTACCTCTTCCTGATGTTAGGTATAAGCTTCCTCCTTGTTTGCATCTTCCCCAAAACCTCATCGTTACTCACATGTTCGGTCCATTAGTATCCTTCTGTAGATCCATACCTCCGTTGCCTCGAGACTCGTCTTCATCTTTGATGAGACCGTCCAACATTCGCTGCCGTAAAGGAGGACAGATATCACGTAGCAGTTCAGTACTCTTTTCTTTGTTACTGTTGTAACAAAGAAAAGGTTATTGAATGAGGAATAAACAAAACGGTGGTTGGTAATGAAATGGTAATCTTTATAACATAAACAAAATACAATACTCGCCAGCGGCGTGAAGTAGGTAAACCACTGCTAGTGGTGGACTACTTAGACACCATATTACCTCCACTTACAATAGTGTCCAATGTATTTATGAGGATTGGGACATACCCATTAGTGTTCATAAGTACGGTATATAACAATTACCAACGAAATCCTCCTGTCTCGTAATACTCTGCCTAGTTTTATGAATGCATCTTTGGCCATCCCAACACTTCCTCGGATCTCAGCGTCGCACTTACCGCCCTCTGTCCGAACATTTCCCAGATATTTAAATTTCCACACCTATTCCTTGGCTCCTTCAGTCCAGATAGTCGCAGCTAGGACCTGTAAGTCCACGTACAATGAGTCGACCGATCTTCATTCCCATCACATTCTATTGCTGGTGCTTCATACGTGCTTGGGCGGCCATGTCTCTGCACAACCTCCTCACCTAAATAACTGTTGACTCTTTCAGTTAAGTGCCATCACGTGATACACGCTTGGGCGGCCATGTCTCTCCACAACTTCCTCACCTAAATAACTGTTGACTCTTTCAGTTAAGTGGCATCACGTGATACACGCTTGAGCGGCCATGTCTCTCCACAACTTCCTCACCTAAATAACTGTTGACTTTTTCAGTTAAGATGCCATCACGTGATACACGCTTGGGCGGCCATGTCTCCACAACTTCCTCACCTAAATAACTGTTGACTCTTTCAGTTAAGTGGCATCACGTTATACACGCTTGAGCGGCCATGTCTCTCCACAACTTCCTCACCTAAATAACTGTTGACTCTTTCAGTTAAGTGCCATCACGTGATACACGCTTGGGCGGCCATGTCTCTCCACAACTTCCTCACCTAAATAACTGTTGACTCTTTCAGTTAAGTGCCATCACGTGATACACGCTTGGGCGGCTATGTCTGTTTCGATTCATGACTGACTCGGCAGAAGATTATCCCCGCAGTAGATTGCCGTTTCTTTCTGCGGTTGACTAGTTGCCAAGGAAAGTTATAGAACCCAAACTGTCCTGGTATCCAACCCACAGCTGTCGGGGATGTAGAAGTGATGGATTCATGTAAGTGGATATAACGAGCCCGAGATTCGAACCCGGCTCTGATCATTTCATTCTGAGCCGATACCCAATTCCACCACAACGCACATCCAAACGGAATACGAGACAACGATTGAGGACCGAGCTCACGACCTCTAGTTTACAAGACCAGTGCTGTAACCAGTGAGCTTTGAAGCCCGCTACTAGATTAGTTGTTCGTATCAGTTTTCCTACAATTTCTATTTGCCTTTAAGCCTGCTCATTGCCTACATGTTCTGTCCATGGTATTTTCATTATTCGAAGGTAGAACCTCTAGTCTCTATCTGTTGGCAAATTGTCCAGCATTCGCTGCTATATAGGAGATTAGATATTACATAGCAGTCCAACACTGTCACCAAAGCTATTAGCTTGTTCGTCATCCTCAGCATTTTAAACACGCAAGAAGCAAAAAACAGTGATAAAAGGAATTCTTTGTATTTATAAGTTTGTTTTTGATCATTTGCATTGTCAGATTTTTTTATATATATATATTCTTTTTTATTCTCCAGCATTTTCTCTACACCCCCACGCCACACTCTGATTTCTATCTCTGTCGCCACCTCCTTCAACTCCTCTACACCCCGACCCGTTTAATTTCCATTTTATTTTAGTTAAATGAATGGCATCACGGGCGACTGAGCATCTATTTGAAGCTCAAGAAACGGAAAGAGTAAAGACCAAGACCTCGAAGTGTAATGAGGTATTCTGCACGAGGCCGCCCTTCCTCTCTCTCTCTCTCTCCCTCTCTCTCTCTCTTTCTCCATTGCTTCTCTTCCAATTAACCTACCAGATCCCATGTGACCAGGGTGTGGAAGTGGGTCCGGTGGGGGCAAAGAGCTGGCGGGTCGAGGCAGACACAGAGAATTATTGCTATTCTCTCCAGCGTAATCAAAGCCAGTCTACACGCACAAACATCGAAGGACCTCATAACTCATTATAAATACACCTCCTTCTATGTGTCGTGCCCCTTCAGGAGACTGACGATTGTGGCTCTCCACAACTTCTTATTTTTTGTAACTCTTAACAACGGTTGTCTCTTTTCCCATCCCTCCTAGCCTTGTTTACACAAGCACGTCAGGTAGTTGTTCTCGTGATATTTCTCTTTCAGTATGCCCCGTGAGTGTCAAATTCTTCAAGCCCCCTCTCCTCATATGTCCAAGATATTTCAAATAATTTTCTGATACTGAGTATGAGCATTCCTTTTTGTTTCTCTCTTCCTGAAGACCTCTTGCTTATGCTCACCGTCTATGGTAGACTCTCCCGTCGTGTTCGACGTATGAGGGTCAAGCAGCTCAGTTCCTAGGAACTGACGGCCAGACACCAGCACATGAGATTTGATTATAGTGGTGAAAGTTTCATGCATGACCATCCACACTTTTTGAAGGGCCGAATACAGAGACCTGGTGCACTACGTGCCACAGAGTCTCCAAACGACCCTCCGCGGGTTGTAAATTCAGAGTTGTCCTTCTCCTAGACCAGTTGCCATCCAAGGCTATAGAACCCAGTCTGTCCTGCTATTTACCCATAGTTGAAGGGATTTGAAGAGCCGATTACAGAGACCTGGTGCACTACGTGCCACAAGGTCCCCAAACGACCCTCCACAGGTTTTAAATTCAGAGTTGTCCTTCTCCTGATTCGGAGTGAGGAATCGGAGAGCCGAGTTCAAATTCCAGTCAAATCCATTACATTCACTTACATGCTAATACCCTTGGGAAAGGTATGAATCTTTTCCTTCTCCCCACTCCCAAAGCTATGGGCAAATAGCAGGACAGACTGAGTTCTATAGCCTTGGATGGCAACTGGTTTACCGCAGAAAGAAATAGTAACCAGCTGCGGGTAAAAATCTGCCTCGTCAGTCATGTATCGAAAAACACATGATCGCTTAAGCGTGTATCACGCATGGCACGTAACTGACTGAATTCAGTGTAGATTTTTTTTTTTTTAATGTCTTTTAAAGCACGGTAGAGTATTGAATAACGGCTCGGGTTGAGAAATCAGAGAATCGAGTTCGAATTCCAGTCGAATCCATTACATTCACTTACATGCTAAACCCTTGGAAAAGGTATGAATCTTCATCTTCTCTCCCCCATCTATAGGTAAGTAGCAGGACAGACTGGATTGGCTACTGGTCTACCGCAGAAAGTAATGGCAACCCACTGCGGGAAAAAATCTGCCTCGTCAGTCATGTATGGAAAAATACATGATCGCCTAAGCATGTATCACGCATGGCATATAACTGAGTAACTGATTGAGTTCGATCCCCCCCTGGGTGCTCTTTACTTACAAAGATATACTTGGAAAAACGTTATAAACGTATTTCTGTTCTTTATTAATAGAGCTCTGTCTTGATTTGGTCTCCAATGTCGGGTTTCTTTATAGCGCGACTGTTCACTGTTCGTTTTTGATTAAGCATGACCCTTCTTTACTTCTCTTTCTTTTCAATCTCTGGATGGCTGATGTTTGTTTTAGTTCTTTTTCTTTACCTTTTCGGCGGTTTATTCTATAGATAGATAGATAGATAGATAGATATGAACATAGGGATAAACACAGATAGATAGATATGAACATAGGGATAAACATAGATAGATAGATATGAACATAGGGATAAACACATAGATAGATAGATAGGGATAAACACATAGATAGATAGATAGATAGATAGATAGATAGATAGATAGGGATAAACACATAGATAGATAGATAGGGATAAACACATAGATAGATAGATAGGGATAAACACATAGATAGATAGGATAAAAATACATAGATAGAGATAGGGGATAATAAATAGATAGATAGATAGATAGGATAAAAACACATAGATAGATAGATAGATAGGGATAAATACACATAGATAGATAGATAGATAGATAGATAGATGGGATAATGGGGATAAACAGATAGATAGATAGATAGGGATAAACACATAGATAGATAGATAGATATAGGGATAAACACATAGATAGATAGATAGATAGATAGATAGATAGGGATAAACACATAGATAGATAGATAGATAGATAGGGATAAACACATAGATAGATAGGGATAAACACATAGATAGATAGGGATAAACACATAGATAGATAGGGATAAACACATAGATAGATAGGGATAAATAGATAGATAGATAGATAGATAGGGATAAACACATAGATAGATAGATAGATAGATAGATGAACATAGGGATAAACACATAGATAGATAGATAGATATGAACATAGGGATAAACACATAGATAGATAGATAGATAGATATGAACATAGGGATAAACACATAGATAGATAGATATGAACATAGGGATAAATGGATAGATAGATATGAAATAGGATAATTATATAGATAGATAGATAGATATGAAAATACTGATAAAGATAGATAGATAGATAGATAGATATGAAAATACTGAGATAGATATGAAAAGACTGAGATAGATAGATAGATAGACAGACAGATAGATAAGGAATAGACCTAGATAGATAGATAGATAGATAGATAGATAGATAGTGATTTTTCAAGCGTAGCTTAGATGTGGCACACGGCCAAAAGTATGAGGCACATAGTGAGGATCGAACACACTACTTAGTCGTAATTGTTCTAGCGAGATAGATAGACAGATGCGTGTGCGCGCGTGTGTGTGTGTGTTTTCAATTTACATTTGATGTCCATCATCTAAGTGTACATTTAGATTTCTACTGATGCTTGTAAAACGAATTGGGAGTAGACAAAGTCTTTCCTCTTTGCAAACAGTGACACACTCTTTGTTGGCCGAGTTTATATCATTGATGCCGTCATAGAGAAATGATTGGCGTTGCTAGCTTCTCGCAAATGGTTTCTACCAAATGCATTACACATACACACACACGTGTTCGTTCTATCATCTTTCTATCTCTCTCTTCCAGCTAGGATTGTGAGTTCGTCTTATTTATCGTCTTTTGTTTCTTTTTTTCATTCCCTCCCAGTTCTCTTTTTTTCACTTCCTATATCATCTTGAGACTTTTCTGTTACCCCTCTATTGTCTCTCATGATCACCTCGTTTCTTTTTCCTTTCATTTCTCTCTCCTTTTTGCCCCTCTCTAATCACTCTCTTAACCATTTCCCCTCTCTGTTCGTCCTCACTTGACTTTTTCTTCCTCTCGCTATTTTACACTCTACTCGACCCCTCTCTTTCAAGCTTTCCTACTTTCTCTGCCCTACCTTCTCTCTCTCTCTCTCGTCTCTCTCCTTTCAATTGTCATTTACCTCTCACGTTTTTTTGTTTCTCTTCCTCTCTCTCTTTCTCTCGTTTTCTTTTGCCGCTTGTCTTCTCTCTCTGTCACGCCTCTTTCTTTATCTTTCTCACCTCTTTCTCTCTCTCTCTAACTCGCTTCTATTCTTCTGTTCCTCTCTCAGTATCGCCTTTATTCTTCTCCCCCTCTCTCCGTATCGCTTCTATTCTTCTCTCCCTCTCTCCGTATTGCCTCTATTCTTCTCTCCCTCTCTCGGTATCGCCTCTATTCTTCTATCCCTCTCTCGGTATCGACTCTATTCTTCTCTCCCTCTCTCGGTATCGCATCTATTCTTCTCTCCCTCTCTCCGTATCGCCTCTATTCTTCTCCCCCTCTCTCCGTATCGCTTCTATTCTTCTCTCCCTCTCTCCGTAAATTTAAAATCATTCTCCCCCTCTTCGTATCGCTTCTATTCTTCTCTCCCTCTCTCCGTATCGCCTCTATTCTTCCCTCCCTCTCTCCGTATCACCTTTATTCTTCTCTCTGTTACGTATCTGTGTTTTTGATCTTTCTCTCTTGTTTTGATTTTTTCTGTTCTCTCTCTTTCTTTTTCACTCTCTTCTTTTTTTCTTTTTGTCTCGTCTTTTCTTTCTTTGTTTATTCTCTCTCTCTTTTCTTTCATTACTCTCCTTTTCCTGTTCTCTCTCATCTCTTTCTCTCTGTCCTTCCACTCTCTCTCTCTCTCTCGCTCTCTCTCTCTCTCTCCCTCGTTGTTTTTCTTTTATCCATTCTTTCTTTCGTTTCTTTTTTTTCTTGCTTTTTCATGCATTTTATTTCTTTTATTCTCCTTTCCTTTTCTTCTTTTTCCTTTTCTTCTTTTTCCTTTTCTTCTTTGCTGGGTTCATCTTTCTTCCTTTCAATGTGCTTCGGTAATTTTCACTTTTCTCTCTTACATCTTTTACCCACACTTTCGGTTTTTTTTTATTTGTCTACATCCTTTTTTCTTTCTTTCTTTTATGCATTTTCTTTCATTTCTTCGTTCCTTTCTCTGTCGCTTTTCTCTTTCATTTTTAAACACTCTTATCCATCTTTTATACTCTTTCATTCTTTATCTTTTTTTATATAAATCGCTTCGTCTTTATACGTACTTTCTTCTCTCTCTCCGTTTTAAATACTTTCTCATGCGTCTCTCTTCTCTGACACTCATTCTTTCAGCCTTTCTATTTAAATTCTACTTTATCCGCTTCTTCTTCCCTTTTATTTATTCTTTTTCTCTTTCTTGTTTTAAGTAACCTCTTCGTCTTTCAAACCTGTTTCCCCTCTCTCATTCTTTTTCTCTTTCTTGTTTTAATTAACCTCTTCCTCTTTAAAACCTGTTTCCTCTCTCTCTCTTTCTTGTTTTAAGTACTCTCTTCCTCTTTAAAACCTGTGTCTTTTCTTTCTTCCTTTTTCTCTTTTTATTTCAATTACATCTTCATTGACGACACATCACTTCTCTTTCCTTCATTTTCTTTCTTTTTCTATCCATTTTTATTATTATTCGCTTCCGTTTTTCTCTGTCGCCATCTTATTCTTCCATTCCTTTTTGTCTCCAAAGCGATTTTCCGAAATGACAAAAAAAAAAAAAAAAAAATACAAGTAGAATGGACAAATGGCGAAGAATCGAAATAATGGATGTGTCAGACTCCACCAAATGTTTAGCGTTGGTGAGGTGGCGGGGTGTCGTAACATCGAAGTAAGATATTTGGGGAAAGTGGCAGGAGGGCGGAAGGAGGAGAAAGAGAAGGAGTTAAAACATTCACAGGATTACATTGGCAGAAATTTTATAAAAGCATTTTTAGTTCTGTGATTTGCAACATATCCTCAATAGGAGGTGTATGTGTTTGTGTGTGTATGTGTTGAGTCGGAGGGAATTGTTAGTGGGAGAAAGGGTGAGGGTATGTGTAAAGGGGTGGGCCCGAGCAGAGGCGAACAGAAAGGAAATAATTGTAAAGTGGTTGTAAAATTGGAAAGTAGATGAAAATAATCCATTTTCGTTGTAAAAAGCTATCTTGCCAAACGCACTAGTGTTTACGAATCTTAATGTCATATATATATATATATATCCCGTACAAGGCCCAAGACCCACTCGAGGTAGAGTGTTACAGAATAATAGGCAGAGTTTATGAGGATATGTGGGGAAGATAATGGTTAACCCTAGGCTTGAACAGGTTAAGTTTGTAAAGATTGGAGAAACATCAACTTGAAGTATTGGTTCGAGGGAAGCTGTTCGTCTGGAACGTAAGTAAATATGATTTCATATATATATATATATATATATATATATATATATATATATATATATATATATATATAGTAAAAAGAAGATCAGTAAGATATGTAATCCGATGTTCTTATTGATATTTTTATTTTTACAAAACAGTACACGATGTAAATTTACAGAGCATAAATATTATAATAAAATTGTGGTTTCATCGCTACACATCGTTGTCTAGCGAACAAACCATATTTTTAAATCAGTTAATTTATAACATATATATATATATATATATGTATATATATATATATATATGTTATAAATTGACTGATATATATATATATATATATATATATATATATATGTTATAAATTGACTGATATATATATATATATGTTATAAATTGACTGATATATATATATATGTTATAAATTGACTGATATATATATATATATTTTTGTGTTATAAATTGACTGATATATATATATATATATGTGTTATAAATTGACTGATATATATATATATATGTTATAAATGATGATATATATATATATATATATATATATATATATATATATATATATATATATATGTAATAGGAAAACTGTAATATGACGCGTTTCGTCCAATGTGGACTTTCTTAAGGCAAAAAAAAACGAAATGAATTTATTTAAACAAACTAATAATAACAAAAACAACATGTCTTTAGGAACTGGAAGAATTTAGAGAACGCTATTTTCATACTGTTAACTGAAAATTACGTCAATTACTGCCATGTGTGGAGATATTGTTATTATTGCTGTGTTGATGGATTCAACCATTTTCTTTTGATTTTACGATATTGTTGTGTACGTTTGTTTGGGAGAGTAGCAATTCTGTTAAGAAAGGTGAAATAAGGAGATACACACACACACACACACACACATACATATATATATATATATATATATATATATATAAAACGAAAACATATTTAATCGAATGTGTTTGTCTTGTCATTTGAAAATTAACTTCCCTATCTATCTCGTTATTTGAATTCAGATTTCGATGAAATCAAGTATGTGTTGCGATCGTTTTTACACCTTACATCAGCGTCGAACTTACCTGATAAATTGACATCAAGTTGACATCAAGTGGAACATGTACAAACATGACATCGCTAAAGATGTAAATTGTCGACTCCCTGTACCGCGCTAGTAAGTACTTAACTCCACGTGTTATCCTATATCTTGACTAGAGCCAGATTAGGCCAAAAATGGAATACTATTGTCATATTTGGGTGTGAGCTGCCCAGACCGCACTCTCCAGCCTCTACAGAGTCCAAAATCGTCTCCGAATGCTTGTGAGTGACAGATTATATTCCGCCTCTCTCTCTCTCCCAGGTGAGATGTGGCAAGAACAATAAATATTTTTTTTCCTCATAGTTTCTTTTTTGAATAATTTTGTAATAATATTAAACATGATGCTCGGTTAAATTTTTAATTTTTAATTTTAAATTTAACTCTGAAATTAAAATTTTATTTGTTATACTGATTTCTAATTTAACCTAATCTTAACTTTCATGCACTAATAGATTGTACATAGAGTATATATTGTCACGTTATTTTGAATTACCATATACTTGTATTCTGATTGGTCATCATAAATTACGTAACAATCTTTCCCCTACTGAGGAGGTTTGGTTGGTTTGTGAACTCTTAAAACTCTTTATTTTGCAACCAACACCACCACTTAATAAAACATCAGTAGTGTTGAAACAAAATTGCAGTTTTTGTAGTGTTGTTATAACATGCATATGTTATACTTTTGAATAAATATTATTTGCTCTACTCTGTATTACTGGGTTTTAAAGACACAGGTAAAATCACGTTTACAGAATATTCTAATTCAATTATACAAGGGATGTTTGAAGTAGAATATTCTGTAACCATGGAAACGTGATTTTAGTTGTGTCTTTAAAATCCAGTAATTTTTAAAAGTTACTCCAAAATTCGCTTGAGGATGAAATGGAACTAATGCTTTTAATTTGATTGCAAAATTAAATTCGGGGCTTTTAGCTTCTATTTTTGAAACATGGTTAGAACTGTGTAGCGGAAAAAAAAACATATTTTAAATCAATTAATTCATAATATTAATGCTCTGTAAATTTATATTGAGCACTATTTTGTAAAAATAAAAATATCTATAAGAACACCGGATTATACATCTTACTGTTCTTTCTTTATATATATATATATATATATATATATATATATAAATTGAAGTCAACAGTCATAGGCGACAGGCAATCTGTTTGTAGGCCGTCGATGCTTGAGCTAGCACGAAGACACAAGTCATCTTGACAGAGGGTTTAAGAATACTAGCCTGTAGAAACTGGTGATTACGTTAGATTATCTCTCTCTCTCTCTCTCTCTCTCTCTCAGAAACTGTAAATAACATCTGCTCAGGAACAAAATTTTCTCATCGGAGTTCACACACCTCCACAGTTTTTTTGAACAGGAGTAGAGGTTTCTCCCTTATTTCATGTTTAGGATTGGGCTTCCGGTTCCTTCTAAAGTCTACTTCAATATACTTCTGTCGTCTTCGCCTGAACTCTGACATTTTATTCACTAATTATTTTTTCCTCTCTAGGAGTAAATAGATTCGCCGATCGTCCGGTTCACACCCTCCTCGGTCTTTTGGACAGGAGTAGAGGTTTATCCCGTGTTTCCTCTTTAGGATTGGGTTTCCGGTTTCTTCACTTAAAGTCTCCTACATTATATTTATAGCTGTTATCTTTATGGATGGCCCCAAGAAATTCTCATACACCACCACATAATAACCCTCTACCTTGAGTGGCTCTTGTGCATTGTATTGGGTGAACATTAGTAAAATAAAATAGTCAGAATATAAATAATGGTAAGTCCTCTTATCAGAAATTCGGAAAGAAATGCTTTTGTTTTTCATCATCAGCCTATGGTTTTATTTATGTGTACTTATACTTTTATTGGGGTGCAGAATTAAATTAAAAACCAGTTAAGCAATCTACTGTTCTTGCTACCAAGAACATTACATTTTTATTGGATCAGATTTAAATGAATAAAAAAAAAAAGTACCATTTTATTCACTTGCAACAAAAAAGAATGACTGTTGAAGAAAAGATGAATTCTGAATTATTTTATCTACTCAGGATTTTTAATGCTAAATTCAAAAAATTAACACCAACTCATTGCATTCTATTTAGGAATTCACGGAAATTCTTTGATTCTAAATCGAGTTGAAATTATTTCCGAGTTGAAATTAATTCTCTCACTCCTTTTGTTTATGTACTAGCAGCATGGCCCGTGCTTGATTCAAAAATCATACAACTAAATACAGCAATCGCTATCACTTGACTTAAAATATTTTTGCCCTTCCTTGTTTTTAAAGAGTGCCCTTTGCCCGTGCTGATGTTGTTACATGCCTTACTTCTTGCCTATCTCACACTGCGAATTTTTTTCTAAGCTCTATACTAAACATTAAATCTGTCACGAAAAAGAACTAAACAAAATGAAACACAAAACGATCAGCTTTAAAAAGGACTCGTAAATGGAAAACCAAATGAAAAAAGAATGTTAACAACAAATATTTTTTCACACCCAACCCAGTTCTGCGGAATCAGAATCAACGTTGAGTTTAAGCAAGCGAATGAGCCAAATGGAATAAAAGTGCCATGCAGATTTAAATTTTTCCCACTTGTGACGAATGCAGCTATCGATTTTTTGCATGCTAGCATGCTAGTTAACATTCGTGTCAGTCAGCTGTTGGCTCTCACGCTGGCCAATAGAATCTTCCTGCCTATTCGTGGCAGCCAGCTATAGGCTCTCCTCTGGCTAGTAGAAAATGGCCTCAAACTACATGAAAACTGCCGTAGAAGCATGAAAAAATCGATTATTTCCACTATCGATGGAAGTTGGGAAATGCAAAGTCGGTCTTAGCGCTTCCGCTAACTTGGAGTATGTGCATGTAAATTTTGGTGCAAATCCGTCGAAAATTGCAGCCGTGCATTTGTTACACACACACACACACACACACACACATCCTGCCTTTTATAGATAGAGATACATATTTACATGATGTCTGTGATTTCTATCCCTCCCTTCTGAGAATAAGCCAAAGCATATCATGTCATTCATCACCATTTTTGGAAAATTAGTGAAAATTTGAACTTGTAAAATATTCAACTCATCCACATAGAAAAAGGAAAGGAAGGTTTTTTTTTTTATTGCAATCTGGTCCTCTGTTGACGGAGATTTCTTTTAGCGAGGCAAACTGCTGCTGTATACGATAGGCAACAATAAACTACGGAAGAACGCAAAAAAGATCGTAACATTTAAATATTGCATTAATATTTAAGCTTACCGTTTAAAAGTTCAACGATAATTCTTCTGTCGCCATTTAATTTAAAGACAATTTAATGTACGTATGTAGGTTTCCGTACAAACAATTATTTTTATTTCATGGGTGACTTTCGCTGGATTTTGAAATTTCCATTATTCCCAAATTTATATCCGAGTTATAAAAAATTAATATTATACAAAAAAATTCGTCGCAAAAAAATCACGTAAAAAGATCGCCGAAAATAATCGCAGTTTTTAATTTGCTCATGGCGTCGGCCTGCTTCCCAAATGGTATGATATGTTGGGCTATGGCCTCTAGGAGTAAAGTTGAAAAACGTGTGACACACTGACATTCGCGTTTATTTATATAGATTTTCTAAAATTTCCTCATAGACTACATTCAACAGCAAGGCCTCTGATCAGGAGTTTTGAGGAGCGTGGAACCACCTCTTAACTGCTGGTGTTCCCAGGTCCACCCTGACCCGGGGTGGTAGCACCTGTTAGGGTCTCAGCTACGGGCAAATAGTTAACCCCCAAACTGGGGTCAAAACGTGTAAAAATAGCTTTTAATAACTGCAAAACATTTTTGTAAAATATTATTGCCAGCAATAAACTTTTGAAGAAAAAAATTATTGCCAGCAGTACATTATTAAAAAAAATATTACCAGTAATACATTTTTGGGAAAAATATTATCAGAAATATTTTTTGAAAAAAA
This sequence comes from Acanthosepion pharaonis, assembly GCA_903632075.3. Classification (NCBI taxonomy): domain Eukaryota; kingdom Metazoa; phylum Mollusca; class Cephalopoda; order Sepiida; family Sepiidae; genus Acanthosepion; species Acanthosepion pharaonis. The sequence continues at coordinate 368,751 of CAHIKZ030000687.1, forward strand.
AAGATATTTCCAGCAGTAAAAATCTTGTCGGCATTAAATAACCCATTGAGATGTTGATATGCCGTAAAACAAAACAAACCAAACTAACATTTCCTTAACAACCGTCTTTGTAAGTAAGACTGTAATGTCAGAAAACCTAAAATTCAATAAAATGTTAGATTACATAGAATATTTTCCGCCATTTTTAAGATTACTGGGTAGTTAAAACGGAGGCACGGTGTAGTAATGGATAGCGGCTCAGATTGAGGAATCGGAGAGCCGAGTTCGAATTACATTCAGATCCATTACATTCATATACGTCCTAATCTTCTTCTACCGCCAGCTATGGTTTCTCTAGCCTTGATGGCAACTGGTCTACCGCAGAAAGAAATGGCAACCTACTGCGGGAAAAAAAAATCTGCCTCGTCAGTCATGTATCGAAATTTATACAGTTATGGGTCCTTTATTTAAAAATGCCAAACATTGTTTTATTATAAACAGAACGCGTAAGCAACGAAGATGTTTTAAGAAAATGGAAACAAAAAGGACCCTTATACCTCGAATCAGAAAGAGGTAGCTCACATTTCTTGGCTACAGTGGGGAGAATTTGACACTCGCAGCATGTAAGGGAAAGGAAGTGGCCATTTGAGAAGTATGTGAATGGGTGACGGAATTGATTGGTTAATAAAGGAACAAATATTGCTAAGTGCGGCAAGGGATATGAAGTTGTGGAAGAACCGTGATCGCTAATGTCCTGTGAGAAACCGGCATATAAAACGGGTTTGCTTGAACCCGTGGTACGTTTGGGATTGTAGTTCTGTTGAAAACTCCAATTGCACTTATTTTGTAAATATCTTGTTTTTTTTTTTCTATCTCTATTTATCTCTTACTTCCATTTTCCTCTATCTCCGTTCTTTCTTCTACTGTTCCCCCCTCTATCTTCTATCTCCACTGTTCTTTCCCTATCTACTTTTTTTCCACTGTTTCCTCTCACTATATTAAGCTCTCTCTTCCACTGTTCCCCACTCTCTACCTTCAGCTCTTTCTTCCACTGTTCCCCACTCTCTATCTTCCACTCTTTCTTCCACTATTACCCACTCTCTATCTCCCGTTCTTTCTTCTACTGTTCCCCACTCTCTATCTTCAGCTCTTTCTTCCTGTTCTTTCTTCTACTCTTTTCTTCCCTATTACCCTCTATCTCCCGTTCTTTCTTCTACTGTTCCCCACTCTCTATCTTCAACTCTCTTTTCTGTTCTCCACTCTCTATCTGCAGCTTTTTCTTCCACTGTTTCCCTCTCACTATATTAAGCTCTCTCTTCTGTTCCCCCTCTCTATCTGCTCTTTCTTCTACCTTCCCCTCTCTACCTTCAGCTCTCTTCTTCCCCCACTGTTCACTTTCTTCTATCTCTCACTATATTCAGCTCTCTCTTCCACTGTTCCCCACTCTCTATCTGCAACTCTTTCTTTCCACACTATCCCTCTCTCCATATTCCCCTGCTCTCTTCTTCAGGTTTTTCTTCCGTTGTTCCCCTCTATCCTCTGTTCTTTCTTCCACTGCTTTCTCTCTATATATAGTTCACTCTTTCTTTCACTGTTCGCCCTCTATATCTTTCACCCTTACTTCCACTGATCCCCTCTCTTTCTCTGTTTCATTTTTTTTGTTTTATTACTCTGTTTTCCTTTCCTCCACCCTCCACCCTTCACTCTCTCTTCTCTCTCTCTCTCTCTCTCTCTCTCTGTATACTTCCATTTCCCTACTGTTCTGTTTCTCTCGCTCTGTTTTCCACTCTTCCTTCTACTGTTCTCTCACTGTCTTTCCCTCTCTACTCACTCTCCATTTTTGTCTTCTGTTCTTCTTTTTTTTTTTTTTTTTTTTTTTTTTTTAAACTCTCTATGCCTTTATCGCTCATCTGTTCTTACTTTCAGTCTTCACACTCTCGCTCTCTCTCTCTCTCTTTCTCTCTGGATTTTCTCCTATACTCTCTCTCTCTCTCTCTCCCTTCTTCCTTCTCTTTTCTTTCTCTTCTATTCTACAGCTCTCTCTCTCTCTCTCTCTCTCTCTCTCTCTCTTTGCACTTTCTTTGTGTCTTCCTCACATTCTGTCTCTGTAACTTCTGCTTTTCTTCCTCGTCTGTTCCACTCGACACTATCTCTCTCTTTCTCTCTGGATTTCCGCCTTTACCCTCTCTCTCGCTCTCTCTCTCTCTCTCCTTTCTTCTCTTTTCATCCTCTTCCATTCGACGTCTCTCTCTCTTTCCCTTTTTTCACTTTCACTGAGTCTTCCTCACATTCTGTCTCTGTAACTTCTGCTTTTCTTCCTCGTCTCTCTCTCTCTCTCTCTCTCACACACACAAACTTTTATTGGATCTTTCTTTTTCTATATCTCTCTTCTCTCTATATTTTTCACTTTCCTCGTCTCTCATTTTGTTTCCTCCTCTTTTCTCTTCTCATTTTCTTCTTTTATTCTGTCACCGTTTTTTTTATCCTTTCTCTTCCCCCTCTCTTAACACATTTTTGTCTATCATGTCATCACTTTCTCGGCTATATTTCCCTCTTCCCTCTCACTTTCTACCCACCTCCATTTTTTTTTCCTCTCCTCTCCTTCAACAACGCATTAAGTGCTTGCCGTATTCTTAGCTACAGCATCAAACAGATTCCCCTGGGACATGGCCAGGAGCTTCTTCAAGATGATTGAAATAAAGATGGAATTAATAACAATAAATCATAAGGCTAGGAAGGGGAAATGGCATCACAAAGGATGTGAATGGTGGTGAAGGCGACACATCAGATCTGGTTGACTGACAAAACGTAAAAAGACGATATGAAATCATGTGAATTGAATGATTGTTATTTTAGCATGTAATTAAGGATTATTATTGTTTTGTTTTTTTTCCAAATTCTTTTAAGTCTTAATATATTTTAAATATAATCCATTTTTTAATATTGCTATATTTTAATTTATTTATTTACATGGGCACGTCGTCAGAACGTTCGCATTCTGACCATGAGACCCGGGTTCGAATCTCACCATGGTCGTTTTGTCAGGAAGGAGACTTCCTGATGTTATCGGACTGGAGGGTTCGATCCCAGCATGCGGCACCTTTGGAAAGTGCCTGAAAAGCGTACCAAGCCTTCTGAGTAAAATTGGGTAGACAGAACCCTTGGGGACCGTCGATAGCTGTGCTAGCACGAAGTCACAAGTCATCGTGGCCGAGGGCTTGAGCGTGTTGGCATTGTTCAAATTGTTGATCACGCTAAATAAAACACACACACATATTTTGAGAATTATAGATAGATAAATAGATAGATAGATAGATAGATAAAGAGGCTGAGATAGATAGATAGATAGATAGATAAAGAGGCTGAGATAGATAGATAGATAGATAAAAAGGCTGAGATTAGATAGATAGATAGATAGATAGATAAAAAGGCTGAGATTAGATAGATAGATAAAAAGGCTGAGATTAGATAGATAGATAAAGAGGCTGAGATTAGATAGATAGATAGATAAAGAGGCTGAGTAGATAGATAGATAAAGAGGCTTAGATAGATAATAAAGAGGCTGAGATAGATAGATAGATATCTAATAAAGAGGTTAAGATAGATAGATAGATAAAGAGGCTGAGATAGATAGATAGATAATAAAGAGGCTGAGATAGATAGAGATATAATAAAGAGGCTGAGATAGATAGATAGATATCTAATAAAGAGGCTAAGATAGATAGATAAAGAGGCTGAGATAGATAGATAGATAGATATCTAATAAAGAGGCTAAGATAGATAGATAAAGAGGCTGAGATAGATAGATAGATAAAGAGGCTGAGATAGATAGATAGATAATAAAGAGGCTTAGATAGATAGATAATAAAGAGGCTAAGATAGATAGATAGATATCTAATAAAGAGGCTGAGATAGATAGATAAAGAGGCTGAGATAGATAGATAGATAGATAGATAGATAAAGAGGCTGAGATAGATAGATAATAAAGAGGCTTAGATAGATAGATAATAAAGAGGCTAAGATAGATAGATAGATATCTAATAAAGAGGCTGAGATAGATAGATAAAGAGGCTGAGATAGATAGATAGATAATAAAGAGGCTAAGATAGATAGATAAAGAGGCTGAGATAGATAGATAGATAAAGAGGCTGAGATAGATAGATAATAAAGAGGCTGAGATAGATAGATAGATAGATAGATAAAGAGGCTGAGATAGATAGTATAGACAAGTAGGCGAGTGGTTGAATGTTCGCATTCTCACCATGGTCGATTTGTCAGGAAGGAGACTTCCTGATATTATCGGACTGGTTCGATCCCAGCGTGCGGCACCTTTGGAAAGTGCCTGAAAACCATAACACGGATTGACCCAAGTCTTGTGAATGAAATCGGGTAGACGAATGCTGAAAATTCTCTGGACGGAGCGAGTAAGCAACAAGCAGGTCTTCAAGAAAATGACAACAGAAAGAACTCAGAATCAAGAAATTTCTTTACACACATAATAAAGATGGAGAGCTTGGAAAACGTAAAAGAAACAAGTGAGATTGTGTGAATGTATGGTTGAACTGAGGAGGCACCGTGGAGTAATGGATAGGGGCTCGGACTGAGGAATCGGAGAGCCAAGTTCGAATCCATTACTGTTGTAGAGTAGTTTTCACAGTGGAAGCTTGTATTTCACTAAGTCGGTCCTAAATTAGGTTCGACGTACAAAAACGTTAGGAACTTGAAAATAATAGTTAATAACGCAGCAATCTAGTTGGGGTGGTTGATACTTCAGTGTCCGACATCGACTGACTCACTCAACTCCACTGAGCCAAACTGGCCACCGCTACTACTACTTATTATGTGTGGGAGAGTCTTTTACAATAGAATAGGTAATGTTCCGGTATAACAATTACATTCCCTTACTTACTAAGACCTTTGGTATTAATCCTCCTCCTTCTTCAATTATGGGTAAATACCAGGACAGACTGGGTTCTGTAGCTTTGGGTGGCAACTAAATGCGGGAAAAAAATCTATCTCTACAGTCATGTATTGAGAGATACATGATCGCCTAAGCGTGTATCACGAATGGTACATAGCTGACTGATGATTGAACGGGAGCTGAGCGAGATCCGAGAGAAGCACTTTTAAAGGCCACATGGCATAGGAAGTTGTGTAGAGCCATGATCGCCTATTTCTTGAATGAACTCAGCAAATAGAAGAAGAATTCTGCTACTAATTTCCAAGATTCGCACACCTGCAAAAAGATAGAGAATCTTTGATTCCAGGCAGATGCTCTTGCCTTTCCAGATGGTTTTTAGTTTTGTAACAGCTGCCATTGTTTGTGTTGCTCTTGAATTTATGTTTGTTTTGGCGCCCCTTTCGCCGATAATCGAGCCAAGATGTTAGAATGATTATTATTATATATTATAACAATAATATATAACTAGAAATTCCACGGTTTTTCTATTTTAATATTCTGATGAATCTTAATTCTTAAGTCAATGACTGAATAAGCTTATGGCGAGTTTTAGGAGAGTAAATTATCCGTAGAAATTCTCTCATCGCATCGTTAAATATTTGAGCTTAGCAACTTTAACAAAATATTGCAGTAACAATCATAAATATGAAGGCTGGTCGTTATTTTAAGAAGTAAGGGGATACAAATGAAAAGATTTTAAATTGACAACTTTTTCCAATTCAAGGAAACAGACGATAAACATTTTTACTGTCTCTTCTTTTTCTTTTTTCTTACCCCCTCCCTTTTATTTTCTCACTAAAAACAAGTAGTGCATTTTCATCTGTTACCATGCGATCAAAACGGAATAGTCCATTATTTATGACGTAATGGCAGATGTTACACACTTCCTTCCTTCCTTCCTCCCTCATAACTAAAAGCAAAGTATTAAGAAACAATAACATTTCGTTTGAAACAAAGAAAAATGTATTGGACTCTGACGTTATATCACTATTCCGATATAGCAGTGAATGCTGGGTAATGTCCAAGGTGAACACCTGAAGCAAAACAAATGTGGTTCTACAGAAGGATGCTGAAAATCTCAGAAACGGAACATGTGAGCATTGACTAAGTTTTAGAGAAAATAAAATCGAAAAAAACCGGTGAGAGACAATTAAATTATCAGTGGCATATAATGAGGAAAAAGAGCTTGGAAAATTTGTCACTCACCGGATGGATTGAAAGTTGGAGGCTCGGGGGGAAATAGCGAGTAATCTATCTGTTGTGCTCACGTGAATAGATTGAGACAAAGCTGACTTAGTAATGAAATGTTAG
>CAHIKZ030000687.1:380000-387500 GCA_903632075.3 Acanthosepion pharaonis
AGTTTTCTAGAACTTTTTGCAACCGTCACGAACTTGATTTTGTTTATTTGTTTGTATTTTATGCTCCAGCTACAAATTATTAAATGCGTTAAAAAAAAAAAAAAATCGAAATTATCGAAATGCATCATTAGCAAATTGAAAAACAAAGCTTCTGAAAAATTTTGTTTTTTTCCCTTATTGCGCCTATGGTAAAATCTAATTTTCACTTTCGGGGTGACCTTTTTCAAGACTTAAAAGAAATTAATGATTTTCATTACTTTTGAACAAAAGTTCATCGATTTGTGACACAGGAACATTCGGTTACAAAAAAGTCGTGTATATATATATATATATATATATATATATATATATATAGCTAAACGATGAGAGCCTGACAAACCTACCAAGGTTTGTTTGGCTCTCTATGTTTAACTAGGTCTGCTCTACTTACTGTATCGAGCACTTTTAGTTATTTTGCCTACTCGTATCGTTTTTTTTTCTTTGGGCTATGAACTTGCATGCTAGACGATTATTTTCGGCTAACGTACATGTTCTTGTTTCTTTCTCTTTTATACATTTTTTTTCCATTTGATATTGGTTTGATTATTTGCAATTCAAAACACTGAAGGTTTTCCGAGTGAGTATGATTTCTTATACTTATAAGATTAGTACTACTAATTATATATATATATATTATATGAAGTAATTTCATATAAGGTAGTTTGGGATTTTTTGGTTTACTACAATTTATTTGCTCTGTATAATAAATGCATTGAGCTCTTTTTGTGGATCAGTTTTAATATTTTATATTACGAGGATCCACTTGGATTATTTACCAACGGATTTATTACCTTTACTATATATATATGAATATATATATATATATATATATATATATATATATATATATAGAGAGAGAGAGAGAGACTAAAATGATGAGTGGAAAAAAAAAGGTACCTAATATTTAATATAGTGATATTTATTTATAATATATGAATTTTTACAGAGTAGAATTAAAACTTTATTACTTACAATTGGATTTTAAGGGTTTTTCTTGGAAAAATAATTTGTAGTTTTCCATTTTTTTAAAGTGTTTTATTTTTACCGGTTTCACTTAACTTTTCTAAAAATTTTCCACGTCTTGATGACAACCTAAATCACTACAAAAGATACTGACGAATGCAAAACTGTAGAACACAATTAAAGACCCTCAGGTAAAAAATGCAACCGTATATATATATATATATATATATATATATATATATATATATATATATATATGTATATATATATATATATATTGTTACGGTTTTTTGGGTATATATGGCATATAACTAGTGAGCGAGTCAGAATGACTTATTTCCCTTTATAGTCGACCAATAGAAGGTTGACCAATCAGAAGCCGCCCAACACTGTATTCATAGTGTATAATGGCGGCCATCTTGTTTCCTCCTACCAGAAGGACAAAAGGCGACCAGGAGAAGGATGAACTACACTCTGCTGTGATATCCACTGCGAACCTTCACTACGCTTTCCTACTGTCTCCGAAATATTCACTGCCAACCTTTGGATGCGATACTCGAGGATCGACCGTCATGAAAATGTCTAACATATATATGGTATTTATCAATCCACCCACGGGGATCGAATGTGGCACAAGGCCTTTAAATGTGGGTATCTCTGAGCCCGTAGGCCCAGCCAAAAATAAATAACCATCCAAACCCGCCGAGGGGGGCCAGTTCAAATCAACCTCCCCGAACGAAACCCTACCCTTCGGCAGAGCTTCGTCCGGGTTCTCTCTGCAAGCAGAGTTCGACAGACACCCGACCCGGCAGCTCACAAAGCCCAGATACTACACTTTGATCCTAGCCACCGGGCCGAGCAGGTATTCTTTATATATATATATATATATATATATATATATATATATATAAATTATATATATATATGTATATATATATATATATAAAGAGAGAGAGAGAGAGAGAGGGGGTCAACCAAAGTGGATGGAAGAGAATGATAACATTTATTTTGAGATTACATACCGATACAATTAAATTTTTGATAAACAATTATTATATATACAATTAAATTATATTGTACATAATAATACAATACAAGAGCACTGAAAATTTTATGAGCGCAGGTTCTCAAACTGCTGTCCATCACAATTGACACAGCTCTGAAGTCTACCTTCCATGCTTCGACAAACATTTTTGTACAGGCATAATTGTCATCAAAAACTCTGAACATCTAGTGTTGGCGCATGACGGGCTGGTCGCCCAGCAACCATCTACATTGACCCGTTAAGACAGAGAATTCCATCCTTAATGAACTCCCGATCTTGAATACAAGATCGCCATGGCCTGGTAGATTCCTGAATGCCTGAGATAGTTCGTACAAATAAAAAAAGTAAACTGAAATTCTACTCAAACGCAGGTATTCACTAAACGTGGCGTTTGATTTACATATATAAATATAAAAGTGACCATTGAAGTGAACACTCAGTAGCGACAGGCTGTTTCATGCTAGACAGCCTGTCGCCTCTGAGTGTTCACTCCAATGGTCACTTTTTATATTTATATTTACATACTCTATCTCTGATATTGAGCACTTTATCCCATAAATATGGCACCTTAAAACTATATTTCTGCACATATATATATATATATATATATATATATATATATATATATATATATATATATATATGTGTGTGTGTGTGTGTGTTTGTAATATGGTTTAGTTGTTGATGTAATGTTAAATGCAATTATACCAGTAAACACCATTATGTCGGTTAATACGACCTGATAATTTGAAGGAAGACATAATAGGTCCGCACAATTGTATATACAATTATTGTATTTTCTTCAATTTCGTTCAGCACGAACTCATTAAACTGCATTTTATATATATATATATATATATATATATATATATATATATATATATATATATATATATATAAAATCAATAATTGATAAAAAATAAAATCCGTTTAAAAATCACGAGCCTGATGCGTAAAGTTTCGTTACTCTTCGACTGCGGGTTGTTTGCGAAAAATTGTGCTTAATTCGTAAAATTGATTAGGTTGTAGGGCTGGTCCACGCTACTATTAGTACTGCTTGTTGATCTTATACACACATAATATATGAATAGAAAAGGATCCCTCGATTAATGCATTTAGGGCGCTAAAATTTTTATTTAACAGAATTCGATACTGGATTAGTGTGGTAAAAAATTCTTCATTTTAACCATAGTAAATGTAAATTGATTTTTTATAGTTACCGATGGGGGTACAAAATTAATTTCAGTTCGGAAAAACAGCAAAGCCATCTACTGTTCTTGCTACCAAGAATATTGCATTTTTATTGGAACAGATTTAAAGGAATAAAAGTAAATAAAAAAAAAAGTACCACTTTATTCATTTGAAACGAAAAAGAATGAACGTTGCAGAAAAGATGAAAGATTGCATTTTTTTTTTTAGGATTTCACGGAAATTGAGGACTTTGATTCCAAACATCTCTTGAAGATGAAAAATTAATTATAATTTCGCCTCTACTTCTGTATCGAGCACTGTTTTTTTAAAAAAAAAAAAAAAAAAATACGAAGGAACGTAGGATCATAAATCTAACTGGTCTTTCCTATTATATCAATACACAAACACATACACACACACACACGCGTGTGTGTGTGTAAAATAGATTAATTACTTAATAAAATGCGGACAAACGAAAGGGTACAATATAATCAGTACGATAAATATTTATTAAATATTAATTATTAACCATATGACAAACATGAAGCACAGAAAGGTTTTGAATTCGGCATCTTCAGCAATGGATCAAGGATAAAGGACACAGGCGTGTCCGAAAATTCCGAACTTGAAACCTTTCTCTCCGTACACTTCCGTTTATCCTTGTTTTATTAACTAACCTATCTATTTGAAATATTATAACAAGGACACGTGGACCTTTTTTCTAATTATATATATATATACACTGGACGGCCGTTTCGTCCTATATTTGCGATTCATCAGCAGTGCGCGTCCACTACCGAGAATTGAAAGCCGAACAGTTATGATATGAAGCAAACGTCATACCAACCGTAAAAATGGGCCTCAGTGACGAAGATGTAACGAATTAAACTCGATATAGCGCCGCTGTTCAAAAATCCCTTCGTGTAACACATCCGTGTTTCCCTTACCCATAGGACTGTGCCCCTAAGAGCCGTCCAATGCATTATGTTGAGGTTTCTTCTAGACTCGATAAATTACTTAATTATGATTATCTCAAATCCTCTTTAATTTCTATCACTTACATATATATATATATATATATATATATATATATTAGTAGTAGATTTCTTGTATTAATAAAATCCTTTAATATATATATATATGCTGGACGCAATCGTCAGCATAAAACTGCCTGTTGACTCTGAGTGTTGACTTCAATGTTAATTTTTACAATTACATACGCCCTATCTCATATTTTGAGCACTTTATCCCATAAATATAGCACACCTTAAAACTGTATTTCTTCATATATATATATATATATATATATATATATATTAATAATTAACACATTAAGGTTCCATGATTTAAATTAATTCACCAGAGCTCTTTTAAAGGGCTCTGGATCATCAGACTTTACTTCCAAAGGTTGAAATGAAAAATGAAAAGAAATTTACACATTTTTGACGGGCCGTATGAAGCATATGTAAATTGAGGAAGTGAGGGAGGAGAGAAGACACGAGAGAGTTAGATGTTCCATTTCAATTCTTTATCCCTAACCCCACTTGGTGTGGGCCAGACAACCTTAACTTAACGTATTTATTCAAAATATATATATATATATATATAAATATATATATATATATATATATATATTATACATATATATATATTAATGCATATATATATATTAATATATATATATATATATATATATATATATATATATATATATATATATATATATATAATATATATATATATATATATATATATATATATATATATATATTAATGGATTTTACTTTTTTAATCTGATGTATTTTTATAACTTTAAAGATTCTGTCTACTGGATAACCGTATTTAAGTAGACGTTCATTTTTTTGAAACAGTTTTTATTTTATCTACTGGCATTTGTACGCTCGAGAAAACTTAAAAGTGCCCTCGTTTCCTCTATTTAGATTTTGTTTTTTATCAGTGCGCGGATGAAATAAACACTTTTAAAACAGAGCGTCTATTTAAATATGGTTATCTTAAAAATAAATGACCAGACATTACATTTTGTTTTAGGAGCCTTTATTTGATTCTTTGTAGGGCCAAGTGTTTTTCAGCCCCGTCTGATACAGACATATAAACAAACATAGAGAGATAGATTTTAAGAGAATCTGATACGTCGATCAATCGATCAACAGAGAGATATGAGCAAACACAGATCGATTGATGTTTAGGAAGAGAATAAGAGGGATAGAGATTTAAATAGATTGCGATAGATATGTAGATAGATAAGTAAATCTGAAATGATAGAGATGGGTAGATAGATGTATATAAATAGTCAGGCAGACATATGAAAAGTATTAAATATAGATAGATATAGATATGAAGAGAATGAAATAGATATGAAGAGAATGAGATAGATATGAAGAGAATGACATAGATAGATAGATATGAGAAGACTGAGATACATAGATAGATATGAAGAGAATGAGATACATAGATAGATATGAAGAGAATGAGATACATAGATAGATATGAAGAGAATGAGATACATAAATAGATATGAAGAGAATGAAATAGATAGATATGAAGAGAATGAGATAGATAGATGGATATCAACAGAATGAGATAGATATGAAGTGAATGACATAGATAGATATGAACAGAATGTATAAGATAAATATGAACAGAATGTATATAGATATATATATATATATATATATATATATATATATATATATATACACACACACACAAATTGATATGAATACGTACAGATGTGAGAGTCGGTGCTAAAATGTTCTTGGACAGAACCATATCCGAAAATCAATATTTCATTGATAAATATATATATATAGATAAACAGTCCTCCCACGTATATTTTCAAAAGCTCCATCTGCTATTTCTCTCTCTCTCTCTCTCTCTCTCTCTCTCTCACATATATATATATATATATATATATATATATATATATGCTCTTATTTATACATAAGTAAGCACTTTTGTTTTTGCCAAAATATAAAACATGACTTAATATCATTGAAAGCCAGCAGGACTTTCAGTGTCAAGAGAAACCTTAACAAAAAATGAATTAAAAAAAAACGTAAACATACATTAGAAATAAAATATGAGGAAAGAAAAAAAAATAGATGTATGTATTTAAGCATCGAAAACGGTAAAAGGCTGCCTGGCACCTGGGACTGCAGCACCAGCTAAAGAAAATGGCGTATGGTGACCTTTGTCGGATTTTATGGTAACCTTTCAATTTTTCGAAAAAGAAGAGGCTTCTTTCACAGAGACTTGTCATAGGCGAGATGAAACTAATGGACAAGGCGTAACCATTTGCTGCAAGGAGGATCTCAACTTAGGAGCCGTTCTTTGAGATGGTCGGCGCTAAAATCCAAGAAGGCAAGTTGATCTGATCCATGTGAATCTTACTACCCATCCCCGACCGCTTCTCCGCTAAAGGCGCTTCGTGGCCAGTCACAGACAGGAAGGATGACAATTGCAGCACATTAGCATCGGACGTAATCACCTGGCCAGCCTCAGACCACATTAGGGAAGTGGGATAGTGTTGGACGATGCGGAGAGGGGGGGGGGGGGTTGAAGCAAAAAAAACTGTCCTTCGTGGACGAAAGTGGGTTAAAGAAGATTAAGCTTAGTACTCTTTGGGGCATATTAACGTTTTTTGTTTTACTTTCCATTTGGCTAGTGTACGTTGAATATATATAATGCCTAGCCACGCACACACACACACACAGACGTATATATTTTTATATATAAGATCATTATTTTAAGTATATAGTGCATATATTTATTATACAACTTATAGGCTCGGTATGTGTGCATATATATATATATATATATATATATATATATATATATATATGTGTGTGTGTGTGATTCCTCCTCATACACAACGAAAACTTCAGATACGGAGTAAAGACTGACCGTTACCTAATTTAAATTTTAATAAAAAAAATCATATGGATAACGCAATGCTGCCGAAGGTCATATACAGGGATTACAGGCTTTTATTTAAAAAAACAACAAAAAAAATTATTTAAAATAGACAGGATTTATATTTTATATTAAAAATAAACAAGGATTAATGGTATTTAAATACATATATATAGATAGACAAGAATCTATAAAACAATATTGTGCAATATCTTATATATATATATATATATATAAATAGGAAATAGTATTAAGGAAATGGTTATTATTAAGCTAGGACAGAAATTCCTAGCTTTAATTGAAAAACACTTTCCTACCAATAGTAGACT
>CAHIKZ030000687.1:392500-402500 GCA_903632075.3 Acanthosepion pharaonis
TTTGTCCATCTCAGTCTGTCCTATTCTCTTTGTCCATTACAGTCTCTTGTCCATTTCAGTCTGTCCTATTCTCTTTGTCCATCACAGTCTCTTGTCCAACTCAGTCTGTCCTATTCTCTTTGTCCATCACAGTCTCTTGTCCAACTCAGTCTGTCCTATTCTCTTTGTCCATTACAGTCTTTTGTCCATCTCAGTCAGTCCTATTCTCGTTGTCCATCACAGTCTTTTGTCCATCTTAGTCTGTCCTATTCTCTTTGTCCATTACAGTCTTTTGTCCATCTCAGTCTGTCCTATTCTCTTTGTCCATCACAGTCTCTTGTCCATCTCAGTCTCTCCTATTCTCTTTGTCCTTCACAGTCTTTTGTCCATCTCAGTCTGTCCTATTCTCTTCGTCCATCATGTTCTTTTGTCCATCTCAGCCTGTTCTATTCTCTTTGTCCATCATGTTCTTTTGTCCTTCACAGACTTTTGTCCATCTCAGTCTGTCCTATTCTCTTTGTCTATTACAGTCTGTTCCTGTCTCTTTGGCCATCTCAATTTTCCCCATTCGCTTTGTACATCTCAATCTTTCTGTCCGTCTCGGTATGACCTTTTCTCTTTGAACCTCTTGCTATGCATTCTCTTTGTCCATCTCGATCTGTTCTGTTTTGTTTTGTTTTGGGGGGGGTTGTCATCTCGATTTGTTCTATTCTCTCTGCCCATCTCGATCTGTCCTATTCTTATATTCCTTCATAGTCTGTCATTTTCTATTTGTCGGTCTACTCTATTCTTTGACCATCTTGGTCTGTCTTAGTCATTTCAATCTGAACTATTCTCTTTGCCTATATCAGTTTGTGGTGTTCTCTGTATCCATCTCTGTCTTTCCTATTCTCTTTGCTCAGCTCAGTCTCTTTTTCCTTCAAGGCCTGTGTTTTTCTCTTTGTCCATCCCGATCTGTCCTAGTCTCTTTGTCCATCACGCTCCGCCCTATTCGCTTTGTCCATCTCTCTGTCCTGTACACTTTGTTCATTTATGGTCTGTCCTTTTCTCTTTGCCCGCCGCAATCTCTTTTTCTAACATGGTCTGTCCTTTTCTCTTTGTCCATCCTGATCTATTCTTTTCCCTTTGTCCATCTCGGTTTGTCGTATTTCCCTTGACGTCTCGATCTGACTAGGTCTCTTTGTCCATTTTGATTTATCCTGTTCCCTTTGTCCATCTCAGTCTGTTCTCTTTGTCCATAATGCTCTGTCTTATTCTCTTTAGCCATCCCTTTTGTTCTGGTTTCACAAGACATATTCGTCCATCTAACCATTCTACCAAGTATATTTTCATGTTCTCTGTAAGACGTTATGGTTTAATAACCATCGAGTAGGTACTCAGTTAGTCAGTACTATACTCAGAAATTCTTCAAAACTGAGGTATTTACAGTTCTCTTCTCTCCTCGGGTAAATTCCCGGAATGGCACTGTGACAACAAATTTTGTTTTTTTGGTCCTTATTATCTTTAGCTTCAAAAAGGGAGTACTTTGAATGTGACAGCAGACAATAGGAGCCAGATAAGCTAACATAGCTGCCATATGACCATCACAGTAATGTCAAGATTTGATTCACCTTATTCGAGGAAAACTTTCTCATTTTCAAATCTCTTGTTAGAATCCACTCTCACTATTTCTTTATTTCTTTTCACTTCTGCTGTTAGTCATGCTCTTAATCTTCGTTACCTGATCCGCACGATCTTCCAGTTGGCGTCTCTTCATTTTAGTCTTGGCTGTTCGACAGAGTCATGCCTTTTCCGAGAGCATTAGTACGAAAGTGAAAGCAAGTGACTTGGCCAGAATTTGAATTCTGCATACCGATTCCATTTTTCCGCGCCAGTCAGTGTTGTGTCGTCTTCACGCCCGGAGAATAACATATATATTTTTTCATGATGGGCATTCCACAATAAGCATATTGGCGCCACACAATTTTTCTAACTCTACTTTGTCTTCTGATAAGCTATATTGTAGTTATTGTCAGGTAGTGAGTGAAATAAGTTTTGTCACTTTTAATAGATGCAAGGTGCGCAGAAAAAGTTTTCATCTCGAACCATTTCCCCAAATCCGACAAAATATTACATTTGGTTGGACTGAGAACTTTTCAGTGCCCTTTCAGAAATATAGAACACTCTATATAAAACATATATAAAATACTTTTGATGACTGATCATATATAATATCACAACTGGAATTTAAACCTCAAATAAAAAACAAATGAAGAACAATTCCAGGAAAAGAAAAAAAAATATTTGGTCCCCCCCCCCCGTTAACGTAGAGGTCAAATGTAAAATAGGGAAAATACTTTTCAAATTACTTACTAAACACTTCCCCATAAATTCAGAATTACATCAAATATTTAATAAAAACACAGTTAAATTAAGTTACAGCTGTACTAGTAATTTAGAAACTGCAATAAAAAGACAAAACGCAAAAAATTTCAAAACTACCGTGCAGAAAAACATCGTTAACAGTGATATATGCAACTGCAGAAATAAAAGTAGATGTTCATTGGATGGAGTTTGCAAAACTGAAGTTATTTACAAATCAGAAATAATAGATACAAATGACCAGAAAAAATTATACATAGGGTGTACTGAAGGTAGCTTCAAGAAGAGGTGGTGTAATCACAAATCATCATTCAAGCTAGAAAGTCTTAAGAATTCTACCAAACTAGCCAACCATCTATGGGAAATAAAAGAAAAACATAACAAAGATCAGATTGTAAACTGGATCTTTTTTTTAGAAAGCCAAAACTTACAACAATGTAATATCTGCAACCTTTGTCAACAAGAAAAGTTAGCATTTCCAGACCAAAAAGACTTTTGATTGAGAGATCGGAAATTATGACATACACACTAAAATTTACTCCTGAGTTTGTATGAATCGGGCTGAAAAAGTTTGTACATTTCATTTACACCCCCTGATGCCTTTCCAATGCCCGTGTTTTTCTCCTCCCCTTGTACCATACTTCAAGATATCCGTTTATTTATTTATTGTTAAATAATAAAGGGTTAATAAATTTAAAAAAAAGAAAGCTTTAGGAAATCAATTGACCGAAATCGCCTGAAGATAACGAAAAGTTGAAACCAATGTAGCAGAATCGGCTGGTCTCCTATTTTTTTATACTTAAAAGCTCTAAATATTAATGTTTTATTTTTTTATCCGTGTATTAAGTATGTTTTAATACTACCTTTCCCAGGTCGAATTCAACTCTAATCATTAACCTTATTATATATCTCTATCTATAAAAGGCAGGATGTGTGTGTGTGTGTGTGTGTGTGTGTGTGTGTGTTGGTATGTGTGTACATAGCGAATGCACGGCCGCAATTTTCGACGGATTTGCACCAAAATTTACATGCACATACTCCAAGTTAGCGGAAAGGCCAAGACCGACGTTGCATTTCCCAATTCCCATCGATAGTGGAAATAATCGATTTTTTCATGCTTCTACGGCAGTTTTCATGTAGTTTGCGGCCATTTTATACTGGCCAGAGTAAGAGCCAATAGCTGGCTGACCACGAATAGGCAGGAAGATTCTATTGACCAGCGTGAGAGCCAACAGCTGACTGACACGAATGGTAACTAGCATGCAAAAAAATATCGATAGCTGCATTCGTCACAAGTGGGAAAAATTTAAATCTGCATGGCACTTTACTCCAATTGGCTCATTCGCTTGCTTAAACTCAATGTTGATTCTGATTACGCAGAACTGGGTTGGGTGTGAAAAAGTATTTGTTGTTAACATTCTTTTTTCAATCGGTTTTTCCAGTTACGAGTCCTTTTTTAAAGCTGATCGTTTTGTGTTCATTTTGTTTAGTTCTTTTTTTTCGTAACAGATTTAATGTTTATTATAGAGCTTAGAAAAAATTCGCAGTGTGGGATAGGCAAGACGTGAGGCATGTAGCAAGATCAGCACGGCAAAGGGCACTCGTTTAAAGGCAAGGAAGGGCACAAATGTTTTAAGTCAAGTGATAGCGATTGCTGTATGAGTCGTACGATTTTTTAATCAAGCACGGGCAACGCCGGGCCATGCTGCTAGTATACATATATATATATATATATATATATATATAATCAATTTTTATACGCTGGAACAAGGTTACAACTACTTTAAAAAAAAAGACTCACAATAAAATGTGTCAGAGCTACGTCTAAAACAATAAAAGACTTAATTAATACAAAACAAAATAAGGTAAAACTTGAAGGAGTGGAATGTCTTGAAGTGATGAGCTTTCTCTTATTTGTTAGAATGTTCTGGGTGAGATTCTGTAGTTCCAGCCCCCGAGGTTCGAAGAAGACCAAAAGTTCGCTAAAACCTACAGGCTTCATTCATTTCTAAAAACAATAAAATACTTAATTAATACAAAACTAAACAAAAAACCTGAAGGAGAAATTTCTTTTGTCAGCTGCAATAATTCCCACAAGAAATGCATCGGACAAAACCTCAAGAAACTTAAATAAAAGATAAAATGAACGCAAAAGTCATTTTTTACAAAAAAACATATTCAATGTTTACTCTTTTACCGTCATGAGTTTTACTATAATATAAATTAAAAAAAAAAAGATGTTAATTTATTTATTAAAGGAGAAAGCAGTTTTCTTTCCTTTTTATGTGTCATGTCCTTTCAGGATGTAGGCGATCATGGCTCTCTATCCTTTACAGTTCTCAGCAAGTTCCTTCCCTCTGCTTCCTCCCCCAGACAACGTTCTGTCATCCTCTTACTTAAGACTGCCAGGTATGTCACGTGTTGTTTTTCCTTGTCTCTCTTTCCCTCTATTCGACCCGTGAGTATCAGATTCTCCAGGCCCTCCTTCCTCATTATCTGTCCCAGAAACTTCAGCTGCTTCTTCCTGATGTTTAGTATAAGCCTCCTCCTTGTTTGCAACCTCTCTAAGATCTCATCATTGCTCACACGCTCGGTGTATGATATCCTCAGCATCCTTCTGTAGAGCCACATCTCTGTCTCCTCGAGTCTCTTCTTCGTCTTTGAGGAAATCGTCCAACATTCGCTGCCGTAAAGAAGGATAGATGTCATGTAACCGTTCAGTATTCTTTTCTTTGTTGCCAAAGATATCCTCCTGTCTAACAGTACTCTGCCCAGTTTTTTGGGATGTGTCCTTGGTTGCCAAACCCTGGGCTAGATTATATACCCAAACATATAATTAAAAAAATAAAAGTTAAAAATTTCAACGTCCCTTCTCCTCCATGCACATGTGTAGTTACATCAACATAAATATCACTTTAGTTCAATAAAGTTCTCAAAGGCGAAAAGTGTCACCCGATTTTTTAGTTATCTCCCCTACGCTTTGCACCAAGCTAAATCTTATAGCACATAACCTCAGCGTTTTTCACTCCACTTGTAAAACAATTTTCACTTTTAGATGAAGACAACAATTTTATCTTTAAAAAATGATGAACACTATAATATTTGTGTTAGAAAAAAGCAACATACTGATGATAGCATTGTGTTAAAGTCGAGAGTAATCAGAATAAATGAAATATGTATCAACACGGTAATTTTCTCTCTTTAATAACGATACCAAGAAGCTTGTTCGAGAATATGAAAGGATTCAATTGAAAATAAGTAGACAAAACTTGTCTAAATTATTCAATGAACATGTATCAATGAAATCATGCTGCCAATATGACACAATAAAGAAACATCCAAACGTTGGACAGATTTTGCCTTTAATTTTCTCCAGAAATTAAAGTCAATATACGAAGCTTGGAACGGCTCCTGATAAAACATAATAGACATTCGTTGTCTGTTATATTTAACAATACATGTCTGAAAAATGATCTGCTGTTCTTATACACTAAACATATATTCGACTCACAAGGTCCCCAAACGACCCTCCGCAGGTTTTGAATTCAAAGTTTTCCTTCTCCTAGACCAGTTGCCATCCAAAGCTATAGAACCCAGTCTGTCCTGCTATTTACCATAGCTGTAGGGAGAAGAGGATTCAAACCTTTCCCAAGGGTATTAGCACGTAAGTGGAATTCGAACTCGGCTCTCTGATTCCTCAATCCAAGCCGCTATCCATTACTCCACCGTGTCTAGGAACTGACAACCCAGAGGCCAGCACATATGATTTGATTATAGTGGTGAAGGCTTTGTGCAGAATCAACCGCACTTTTTGAAGGGTCGAATGCATTATGTATCACATGGTCCCCAAACAACACTCAGCAGGTTTTGAATTCAGAGTTGCCCTTCTCCTAAACCAGTGGCCGTCCAAGGCTATAAAACTCAATCTGCCCTACTATTTACCCCCTAGCTTGGGTGGGGGGAGAAGAAGAGGAATCATACCTTTCCCAAGAGTATTAGCACGGAAGTGAATGTAATGAATTCCGCTGACATTCGAACTAAACATATATGGTGGGGGGGTTGTATATTTGTACAGCAGTACATATTTTCTTACAGTTGTCTTAACTATGGGGATATTCTTTTTTGTTTACTGAATTTTTTTGAGGACTGGGTGTGCAGAGAAATTGGCCATTGTGGGTATAGACACTCAGGACTAAAAAAAAAAAAAGAAGCATACTAAAGACACACACTTTCATAAAAAAAAATAAAATGCTACACCAAAAAATGAACTCAAAAACTGTGTCAGGCTATGGATTTATTCACGATTTTTTTTTGTCTTTTTGTTTTTTCTTTTCCTCTCTCTCTCTCTCTCTCTCTCTCTCTCTATATATATATATATATATATATATATATATATATATATAATGTGTGTGTGTGTGTTTCGAGGTATACAGATAAATAAATCCATAACATGAAATAAAAAATATTTTGCACAAATATTTATTTTTCAAAATTATCTCCTTTGTCAATGCACTTAATCCAGCAGAAGGACTATTATAGAGTGAATATTTAATAAATTCGAAGTTCTATTTGGTCAGGCGGAGAACTTTTCAGCACTCCTACTTATGTCTCCGATTGAGGACTTATAGAAGTACTGCTCGTACACATACATACACTGAATGAAAAATGGAACACAGACAAACTCTTTTATTTCTTTCCCACTTTCTTGTTAAGAATTTTTTTTTTTTTTGTATTAAAGTTTAATTATTGTCAATCATTTTAATTTGTTTTGTTTCATTGGAAACATTGTCTTTCTGGAGGCATGTTTATAAATAAGAAATTACATTTAATTATAGACACGAACATGTTTAAATAAAATTAGAGAGAAAATAGATACAAGGTAAGGATAAACATTATAGGTAAGTAAAGTGTGTATATTCAAATAAATTGAGGTTTATCCGGGAAAAATGCTTCTTCCCCGTTAAACGCGGGTGATGGGATCTGAGACCGTAGATAGTACCGAACCGTATCTTTATATATATATATATATATATATATATATATATATATATATATATATATAAAAGTGAACATTGAAGTCAACACTCAGAGGCGACAGGCTGTTTCATGCTAGACGCAATCGTCAGGCCGCCTGACAATTGCGTTTAGCCTGAAACAGCCTGTCGCCTCTGAGTGTTTACTTCAACGTTCTCTTTTATATTTATATTTACATACGCTCTGTCTCTGATATTGAGCACTTTATCCCGTAAATATAGCACACCTTAAATCTATATTTCTTCGTATATATATATTCAAAAGTTCATCCCTGGTAATTTTTTTAAATTGGCCCCCAAATTATTTTTTTTCTACTTTAAATTAAAGAAAATTATTACACATGGTTTTTAAAAAAAAGCGAGACGTTATTTTTAATTAGAAATTTTATTATGACAAAAAGAAATAATTAATTTTTTGTTTAAATTTTGTTCTGATCAAAATATCCTTCTTTAGCACAAATTTTTGGCATTAGTTGCAAAAGTATCAAAGTCTAAGTTTAATAAATGATTCCATGCTTAATTCAATGCCTCATTTTTCCACTTTTCTGTCAAGTTCATCCCACACGAATTCTGGGAGTGGCTTCAAACCTTTCAACTAGTATATATATATATATATATATATATATATATAGTTTTAAGTTATGCTATATATATATGGGATAAATTGCTCAATATCAGTTATAGAACGTATGTAAATATAAAAGTAAACATTGATGTTAACACCGATCCCTTGTGTGTCGTGGTTTGGCTCATCTATTATATATGCTCGTAAGTAATGCATTATGGGTAGTAAGGTCCATTGTATTATCCTAATGGTTATTGGGTGGGCGGTAATGATTGTTTCAAATTATTCTAGAGGATATTGTGCAGAAATAACTGGATATATATATATATATATATATATATATATATATATTAAAAACTGGCTAAAGAGGTGACGTATAAACGGAATATATAGCCTACATGTTCTTTGTTCTTTCATTTTTTATACATCTTTTCCCTTTGGTATTGGTTTGATTATTTGCAAATCAAGACACCAAAGGTTTTCCGGACGAGTATAATTTCTTATACTTATAAGATTATTGCTAGTATATCGATTCTCCCGTCGGGTTCGACGTATGAGGGTCAAGCAGGTCAGTTTCCAGGAAACTGACAGCCCGACACCGGCACATGAGATTCGATTATAGTGGTGAAGGCTTCGTGCAGGACCATTCACACTTTTTGAAGGGCCGAATTCAGAGACCTGGTGCACTACGTGCGACAAGGTCCCCAAACGACCCTCCGCAGAATTTGAATTCAGAGTTGTCCTTCTCCTAGACCAATTGCCATCCAAGGCTATAGAACTCAGTCTGTCCTGTTATTTACCCATAGCTGGAGGGAGAAGAGAATTCACACCTTTCCCAAAGGTATTAGCACGTAAGTGAATGTAATGGATTCAACCTGGATGGATTCAATATATATATATATATATATATATATATATATATTAGTGGAGGCACGTTGGGGTAGTAGATAGTGGCTCGGATTGAGAAATCGGAGAGCCGACTTCGAATTCCAGTTAAATCCATTCTGAAATGTATTAACTAGCTAGGGGTAAATGGGACAGACTGCTATTTACCCATAGCTACCCAGACAAGAGGACATCTGCAGAAGGTCGTTTGGGGACCTTCTCTGTATCCGGCCCTTCAAAATGTGTGGTTGACTCTGCACAAAGCTTTCACTACTATAATCAAATCATATGTGCTGGTGTCTGGGCTTGACCATCATACGTCGAATACGACGGGAGAGTCCCAAATATATATATATATATATATATATATATATATATATATATATATATATAATCCACCATGAATCTGACCATGGCCAAGTTCTCAAGGAAGTGATAAGATCTCAGCGTGTGGCACAATTGTACCTGAAAATCATACCAAGGGTTGACCTACGCCTTGGGCAGTCAAAACTGTCCAGATGCCGTCAATTGATGTGCTATCACGAGGTCACAAGTTTAAGTGAACTGACCTTGTTCAACAAATGCTGCTGCGTCTATATATGCAATTAGAAAAATAAGTTAATATTTGCAATGAACGTTAGGATACACATATAACAACACGCATTATTTATTTAATTATGTATTTAGTGATTCTTGATAAAATTCAAAGAAGAATCTGCAATGTTATTGGTTCTAACCTGGCATCTCGTTTTCACTCACTTTACCACCGTCGTAACGTAGCTTCCCTGTGCCTTTTCTATAAATATTTTCATGGTACCGTAATTCCCCATGTATAATACACGTTCATCCATAATACGCATACCTAAAATTGTGAAAAAATGCGTCTATTCATGCATAATACGCAGTCCTTGTTTGGTAATCAAACCCTATGAATTGTACCTCTTCAATTTCATCACGGCTAGCGTTTCCTACTTTTATTTTAAAAAAATGGTTTTAAACATAGAATAATATTATTCTAGTTTAGTTTTATGATAATTCTTATTTCTTTTTACGGCAATTTTTTAAAGATCCAGTTAAATCCATTCTGAAATGTATTAACTAGCTAGGGGTAAATGGGACAGACTGCTATTTACCCATAGCTACCCAGACAAGAGGACATCTGCAGAAGGAGTTACTT
>CAHIKZ030000687.1:407500-410000 GCA_903632075.3 Acanthosepion pharaonis
AAATTTAATAGACGCAAAATGGTGCTTGGGTCTTGTGCCTCCACGAATCTAGGATAGCCCCCACTTTACTGCATTTCAATTTTCATGAGGTAGTATTTATATAAAATACAAATTTCATTGTTACCTAATTATCTACAATAATGGATCGTATGAAATATAGGTGAACAAGGCCAAGACCGACTTTGCATTACCCAACTCCAATCGATATTGGAAATAATCGAATTTGTTCATGCATCTACGACACTTTTCATGTAGTCTGCGGCCATTTTCTATTGGTCAGAGTGAAAGCCTATAGCTGGCTGCTATAAATAGGCAAGAAGATTCTATTGACCAGCGTGAGAGCCAACAGCTGACTGACACGAATGTTAACTAGCATGCTAGCATGCAAAAAAAAAAATCGATAGCTGCATTCGTCACAAGTGGGAAAAATTTAAATCTGCATGGCACTTTACTCCAATTGGCTCATTCGCTTGCTTAAACTCAACGTTGATTCTGATTCCGCAGAACTGTGTTAGGTGTGAAAAAGTATTTGTTGTTAACATTCTTTTTTCATTCGGTTTTTCCAGTTACGAGTCCTTTTTTAAAGCTGATCGTTCTGTGTTCATTTTGTTTAGTTCTTTTTTCGTAACAGATTTAATGTTTAGTATAGAGCTTAGAAAAAATTCGCAGTGTAAGATAGGCAAGAAGTAAGGCATGTAGCAACATCAGCACGGCAAAGGGCACTTGTTTAAAGGCAAGGAAGGGCAAAAATATTTTAAGTCAAGTGATAGCGATTGCTGTATGAGTCGTAATTTTTTTAATCAAGCACGGGCAACGCCGGGCCATGCTGTAGTACCTAAATACAAATTAGAGACATGTCATAATAGATCATTCCATCGTAAATAAATCAACGATGTTTTGTGGCAATTTTTAACATCAATATTTCTTGTTAAAATTTGAATAATATTAACACATTATGGATGAAAATAGTGAATTTTATATAGTCTTTTTTGTTTTGTTTTTTTGTTTTTTTTTTTTTTCCGAGACTCAGCATGAGGAAAAACAATTTCACGGATTTGGACGAGAGAAAAAAAATATCCCAGAATGACGTCAAAATTGTTCATCCTTTAACAGACAGTGGTGCTTAGTTTAATTTCTAACGTATATAAACGTAGGTAACAAAAAAAGGCAAAATCTATACAAGATAGCAAGGGTCACAAAGCACTGCCCAATCAGGCCTGCCTCCCCGATTGAAGGATTCAGTACTCGTTTCCTTTGAGAAAAGAGCGAATCCATCTACTCCCCGGTTATGGGTTAAATAGTAAGGTAGTCTGGACTTTCTAGCCTTGGGTCATAACCAGTGTAAGAGAAGGAAAACGAAAACCAAACTCTAATGAAGGCAAGAAAACATGACAATTCACAGAAAATAAAGAGGGAAGGAATCTGTGGAGAGCCTTGGTCGTCTGCGCCCTGAAAGAAATGCTATAAAAAAAAAAGAAATATTAAAAACAATTTATATGTGGAGTCGCCCACTTTAAATCCAGCCTTGTGCCATATTCTATTAGAGCAGAGGGGAGTGCGGTTATATGCTACATGACATATTAGATACTTTACTGGTCCATACCAGTACTAAATCGGTATTACAATTAACTATATTATACTAGAGCATCAGGAAGGGCCGGTATAACGGTCTCCTGCCCCCCCCCACCTCTGAATCTATGATAGGTAGTTCCCGCATTCTACTACAACTCAATTTTCATGATGTAGTATTCATATAATATACACATTTTATTGTCACCTAATTATGTACAATAATGGATCGTATGAAATATAAGTGAACAATTCAACTAGAAAAATTGAAAATAAATACAAATTAGAGACATGTCGTAATAGATAATTCCACCTTAAATAAATCAACAATGTTTTTAGCAGCCATTTTTAACATCAACTTGAGATTTTTCTTGTTAAAAGCTCGAAGAATTTTAACATATTCCACATTATGGATAAAAAAATAGTTAATTTTATATAATGTTTCTTTTTTTAAATTTTTTTTTTATTTATTTAGACTTAGCATAAATAAAACAAATTCACGGATTTGGACAACAAAAGACTTTAGAATGATATCAAAGTCCGTGAAAATGTTTCATCCGTTAATAGCCAGGTGAGCTTAGTTTATTTTGTAACGAATATCAATAGTAGAAAAGTAAATGTTGATAAGATAGGAAGGGCCACGACGCACTGATCGACGCCACCAATAAGGCTTGCACATTTTCTTCCCAAAGGTCGGGTTTTCGGCCCTATATATATATATATATATATATATATATATATATATATATATATATATATATATATATATATATATATATATATATATATATATATATATATATATATATATATATATATATATATATATATATATATATATATATATATATATATATATATATATATATATATATATATATATATATATATATATATATATATATATATATATATATATATATATATATAT
>CAHIKZ030000687.1:412500-445000 GCA_903632075.3 Acanthosepion pharaonis
CACGATGCATTCCCAAGAGGGCATCTAAAAACGTCCTCGTTGCTCATGTTTTATGCCCGTTAAAAGGTTCTCGGCTTGATTCACGGAACAAAAATTTGAACAAACCTCATAGATAGGCCAAAAGTGTGGAGCACCCAGTGATGGTCGAAGGTGATGTAAATCATTTTCTAGATGCAGCTTAGATGTAGCACAAGGCTGAAATTGAAGAGCACCCAGTGATGGTCGAACTTACTATTCACACCACGTAGAAGTAGCCTATGATTTTCTAAGCGTAGCTCAGATGTGGCGCAAGGCCGAAAATGTGGAGCACCTATTAATGGTCGAACTTACTATTCAGTCGTAATTGATGTGGCGATACAAGCTTGCTTACCATTACACCACATCGAGGTGACTTAAATCATTTTCTAGTTGCAGCTTAGATGTGGCACAAGGCCGAAATTGAAAAGCTCCCATTGATGATCGAACTTACTATTCAGTCGTAAGAGATCTAGCGAAACAAGCTTGTTAACCATTGCACTACCTCGAGGTGCCCCCTCAACACATACATGATAAAGCGCAATTTAAAGAAAAAGTTACTTGGACTATAATAAACTTATATTTGTTTTTTTTTCTCCGTCTCTCGATCTATCTAGAAACTGTTGGTTTCACTCCCTTGCGAACATTAAATAATCTGTTAATCGCCTAAGATAAAACTGCTAGTCGCTATGCAGTGTTTATACCTACAGCTGATCCGTTCCCCACATCGAGCACTCTTTTATTCATAAATATATCTAATTTGAAACAATAGTAACTTAATGGAAATACATTCTTGGACAAATTCAACTTCTGCATAAGGTCTCATAATTTCCCAGAGCAGTGTCCATTTCATTTTAGCTTGCGAGGGGTTATCATCAAGGAGATTTTAAAATTCGTGGCCTTGTGTCTAACTGGGGTAACATTTAGCAAATGTCTATCGCGTCGTTTTTCTAATTAGACGACGTAAAAATAAACTGCCTTCACACGTACACAAGCTACGTTAATAATGAATACGGATGAGAGTGTTGAAAACTCGGAGGGCAGTAAATCTCTTCGGAACACACAAAATTACGGAAAAATCTAACGCGTTAACTTTAAACACAAATCTGCGCACGCGTATGCACATGCGCACACGGAGTCGGTGTTCTCTTTTTCTAGAATTACCGAAAGTAAAGTACTGATATTGTAACTGACTTTGACGTTTTCGTTTTCATCACCGCCAGTTGTCATTCAACCCCACCAATCTCTCTCTCTCTCGCTATATATCTCTCTCTCTCTCCCTCCCCACATCCTCTATATTTGCTCGAATGGAACGTTTTCTAATTTATTTTGGGGGGAAATTAACTTGCATCGAAAGAAAACATTTTGTGTGTCGAGTGAAAAATTCATTTAATTAACTTTTGATTACGCTGAAGACGAGCCACGGCTTGGGCGTTCCCAATAAGTAATAAAATCTAAAAGTAACAATTTGTTATGTCGATTCTGGTTACCCGTCTCCTCTACACCCCCACCCTTCACTCAACCCCACCACTACCCCCACGTCCCTCCTGCCCGCACACTTCCCTCCATTTTTATTATTGTCTCTTTGCCCCCACCCCTACCCACTTGTTCATCTTCCAAAACCTTCCCATTCTTCTACTCCACACTGGCGGGTTGTGTGTATATATATATATATATATATATATATATATATATATGCACACACACACACACATATTGAGGTGAATTCGTGCAGTGATCTATCTTTTAAAACAGACAAATTCTGTCCGTCCCGAAAACTTTATAATATAAATATATACTTTTTTATGCCGGAAGATGGCGTTCAAACTTAAAAGACTAGCGCCATTCGATTTTGAAATTCATATATATATATATATATATATATATATATATATATATATATAATGAAATTATTGATTTTTCTTTATTAATCTGATAGATTTTATAACCTAAACGTTATTTTTAGTGGATACCCATATTTGAGTAGACGGAAATAGTATTTTTATCGATTTTCGTCTACCTGCTTGAATATTCAAGTTATCTTATTAAAGTATAAGTATGCGTTCTCCAGAAGGATTCGAACCTGCGTCGCCCTTAGCAGGAGAACTGTCGTTGGATCCGACGTGCCTTAGAACGTCTCGGTCACGAAATGCCCCGTTGATCAAGCAAAGTTGAATAGGGCCTTATAATCGAAAATCTTTCTCAGACTCTCGAAATATCTCAGTTTCGTATTCTAACGTAAAAGATAGTTTAGAAATTTCTTTGTTTACGTTATGAGACGAAACTGAACATATATATATATATATATATATAGTAATAATATATAGTAATATAATACATCGCAGTTGGTTCGAAGTGTAAACCGATTCCTGATTACTGGAATGAAGTGCTGCTAAAGAAAATGCTAGTACACACACACACACATATATATATATATATATATATATGTCCCGGAAAGGGATATATTTGTTCGAAGTAGCAAAGTGGTTGTTGACTACTGTAACCGGGTAGGACAATCTAGCAGGTAACCGTAATGGACTGGTCCTCGTCGTAGTGGTAGGCTATAGGCGTGGTCACTGTACCTCCACACCAGTCTGTATTTATGGCTGGCACCAGCCAATCATATTACTGTGAGGAGGAACCCAGGTGTATGCATATTCATTACATCAATATCCTCGATTCTTTCCCGTCGAATCCGACGTATGAGGGTCAAGCATATCAGTTTCTAGGAACCAACAGCCCGATACCAACTCATATGATTTGATGATAGTGGTGAAGGTTTTGTACAGAACCATCCACACTTTTTGAAGGACCAAATACAGAGACCTGGTGCACGACGTGCCACAAGGTCCCCAAACGACCCCCCCGCAGATTTTGAATTCAGAGTTGTCTTTCCTCTATATATGCCATTATATATATATATATATATATATATATATATATATATATATATATATATATACAGACAAGTTTTGTTTAAAAAAAAACCCGCCAAAGTCCGTGTGATTCATTTTTTTTATTATACTTTTCCATTTTTCGGATAAGCTATTGAATATTCTGCTCCAAGTCACGGATAATCTGTCCGAAGTTCATATTTTGTTACCGTCCCGAATATGACGATAAACTACATCCGCGTCCTGGGTAAGAAGATAAACTACATCCGCGTCCTGGGTAAGACGATAAAATACATCCGCATCCTGGGTAAGACGATAAACTACGTCCAACAGCAAGGTCAGGTTTTGAGGACCGTGGAACCACCTCTTAATTGCTGGTGTTCCCAGGTCCACTCTGATCCGTGGTGGTAGTACCTGTTAGGGTTCCAGTTATGGGCAAATAGTTAACCCCGAAACTGGGATAAAAACACTATGAAAGTGTAAAAATAGGTTGTAATACCAGAAATACTTTAAATAATTATTACCAGCAATAAATTTTTGAAAAAGAATATAACCAACAATGTTTTTAAAAAATATATATTACTAGCAATACATTTTTGAAGGGAAAAATAGAAAGAAATAGATTTTTGACAAAACAAAATATAACCAGTCTGTCTATATTTCTGAGATGAGGTATTATGTACATTATTTACATTATTCGGACTATTGATAAATATGGCGACAAAGATGAGGGCAATAGCCCGAATAATGTAAATGATGAAAATATAACCAGTAATAAAAATTTTGTCGGCATTAAATAACCCAATGCCGTAAAACAAACAAAGCCAAATCATATTTTGTTATTTTTTGTTGAACTACTTTCGTTTATCGCAGTCATTATCAAGAACCGAAATGGTGCCTGTGTGCTAATTAGAATTCCTTTATTTGCATCCTGGTATTTTTTGGGAAGATGGACGTTTGAAATGGTTTAGCGTGACGGCTTCTGGGAACGAGACTACAAGAAAAGAATGCGATTTATTTATTCTGTTTTATTTTTAATATTAATATAGTATCCGTGCATTAATTATATCGTGTGGTGAATGATATTTTATTATATGTGGGTTGTTTATTTTTCTATAATAATAGCTTCAAGGTGTTTTAGTGTTTCCTTGCATTGGGTGCCGTCGAGTATTTTGGTGTTATCTACTAATATTTGTCATTGTTGATAGTTATAATTTGGTCGTTCATGAAATGCTAGTCGATGTATGCACTGAGTTTTGACATATGACAGGTGAATCTGCGAGAGAATGTAGTGCATATGTGCCAAATGTTGCTTTAAACCATTTAATGTTGCTTTTTGATTATTAGTGCTGGGGATGCAATCTCCTATGGGCACGAGAATTCATAGACAACATTATTTTTACATATTGGGGTGGGGTTGGAAGTTTTTAGTGCCGGTGTTGTTGGTAATAATTAAATTAGATGCTTTAACCTTTTTATAGTAGATGATAAATCTTTGGTGTCTGTTAGGATCGTTAAGTGATATGTACTGGGGAATTATGTTTTTAATTGCTTTTTCCTTCCTGTTTATAATTAGGGCGCATCTGGTTACGATAGAATAAGTTAATGGTGTGCTTATTTTTGCTTGCGTCAGAGAGAGGCGTTAATTTTCTAAATTTCATTAAGGCTAATTTTATTTGTTTGTCAACGACGTGGTCAGGGAAATTATTGTTGACTTGAGTTTGTTTAATGTTGCTAAGAAGTTCCTTATAGAATAATATGTCCGAAGAAGTAATTAATTTGGCTCTGTAAATCATGTTTTTTTCTTGTTTTTTTTTTTACAACAAATATTTTGTAGACAGGTCGAGTACAGTATTGAACACCTTATCCAAAAATTGGAAATATATAATAAAATATTAAACAGACAGACCTTATCGGTTCTTTATATATGTACTGCCTTCTGTAGGGATTGATATTTTATTTACTGAGGACTTTTTATTTTGTATAATAATAGCTTCTATAGTTTTAAATCTTTCCTTACAACTGGTGCTATAGAGTATTTTTCTGTTATCTACTACTATTTGTCTTTAATAGTTATATTTTGCTTGTTCATGATCGCTGCGTGCACAGATTGCACTTTTTCGACAGGTGACAAGTTAATCTGCGGGAGAGTATGGTGCCAGTGTGCCCAATGTATTTACTTATTGCTGCTTTTTGATTATTAGTGTTGGCGATCTATCTACCAGATGCAGGATAATTTATAGACAACATTATTTCTATATAAGGTTTATGAGCCCCGGTGTTTTATAGTAGATGATAAACCCTAGATAATATTAGGATCATTAAGTGATATGTACTGGTGAATTATGTTTTTAATTGCTTTTTCATCCTGTTTATAATTAGGGCGCATCTGTTTAAGATACACTAAGCTTATTTTTGTTTGCATCAGGGAGGGACGTTAATTTTCTAAATTTCGTTAAGACTAATTTTATGTTTTTGTTAACGACGCGATCAGGGCAATTATTTTTGATTCGGGTCTGTTTAATGTTGCTAAGAAGTTCCTTATAGAATAATATGTCCGAAAAAGAAATGATTTTGGTCCGTTTTGTAACCCAACGAGCACTCGTTGTCACTTTTGTGGCGCCAACGAATACTCGTTGTCACTTTCGTAAATTCTCGTTGTAGTAGAGACTTTGTAATCGCAGATACAACTATAGTAACGCCTTTAAACAATGCTGGTGTCACACGCCTTCGAATAACACACGCACTCATAGCACTTGGTCGATAATACTCGCTCGAAAAGTAGCCACCGTATAGTGATCTGAATAGAGAAATAGTATAGTGAAGAGAATAGCAGTTCGTATAGTAATAGAGAATAGACTAGACATGGCGATCATTTGGACGTCAGGCGACTTCCTACTTATGCGTTTCCTCTATGGTCACGTGGTCCAATTGATTCAATAATGGGATCGCCTGTGTTTGCTAATGGCGATCTGTGTTCAAACTCAAGTGTTGGCAGCGACACTTTATTCCGGTAAATCATGTTTCTTTTTTTAAAAAATACAACTGCTATTTTGTGTCTGTCAGGGCATTCACTTTTGCAGTTAAGTAAACATGACATTCTGCTAGTATTATTTTAAAAAGAGATGGTAAAATTACGGCTATTGGCATCGACAAATGCGTCAAGGAAAGGGATTTTATTTTTTGAATTCGTAAGTAAAGTATAGGACAGGGTTATTTATTTTCAAATGTTTCTTTTATTCACATTATTTACATTGTTCGGACTGTTGTCCTCATCTTTATGGTCATATATTCAAGACGTTTCGGCCGTTGTACGCTCCGGCCTTCTTCAGGTGATTGGAATTTCGAACTGAAACCTTCATTTCGTCTAGCGGGATAGGTTGTTCTAGGTCCACGTGCCATGCCTCTTCCGTATGTCTCATTTATCTCCCTTTAACTTAACTCTCCTTAAGGGCACATGGCCCAGTGGATAAAAGCGTTGGTTGAATCCAGTGACTTGACCTAAATAGTTGTGAGTTCAATACCTAGCTACTGCAGTGGTGAACAAAAACTTGGAAAGCTGTGTTAAAGGGAGATAACTAAGGCACCCAGAAGAGGTATGGCACGCGGAAGTAGAACAATCTACCCTGTTGGGCGAAATAAAGGGTCCAATTCGAAATTCCAATCACCTGAAGAAGGCCGGGGCGTACAGCGGCCGAAACGTCGTGAATATGACAATAAAGATGAGGACAAGAGTCTGAACAATGTAAATAATACCATATGTCAGAAATATAGACAGATGTTTTTTTTTGTTTTTTGTTTCTTCAAAGCTGTTCGCTAATATAAATATGTCGTCGACATATCATGCATATATGGGAGCTAGATGGAATTATTGAAGACTTTGTTTACGACATGACACATATAGAAATTAGATAGAGTCGGTCCAAGGTAACGCCGCCATTTTGTGTACGTTGCCATAGTGTTCGTAAAATGGTACTTGTGTCGTGCAGGATATAAGAAGTTTTCGCGGAATATGTGGTTTAATTTTAGGAGCTGGGAAGGAGGGGTAATTGTATACATTCTGTAGGATAATGTCTTGTCCTTTTGACTGGGACATACGTTAATAAGTTTTGTACGTCTCGAGACGCCGTCATTTGGTTTGTTAGATTTTAGTATGTCGAGGCTATTCGCAAGTGGAATTATTGATATATTTACTGGGTAAGTTTGGAAGTACCAATATATAATCAGTTATGCGCCATGATTAGGCTTAGATGATCATGTATCTTTTGATATATGACTGACGAAGCAGATTTTTTTCCCGCAGTAGGTTGCCATTTCTTTCTGCGGTAGACACGCTAGGTCTGTTCTGCTATTTACCCACAGCTGGAAGATGATTCATACATTTCCCAAGGTTATTAACACGTAAGTGAATCTAATGGATTCGACTGGAATTCGAACTCGGCTCTCCGATTCCTCAATCCAAGCTGCTATCCATTACTCCACCGTTTCGTTTTGTTTTGCCTCGCCTCGTCTCGTTCGCAATAATCGTTATACATGACGTTACGTTAAACTATTTCAAACATCCACCTTCCTCTAACTACCATAGACACCATGTTGTTTCTTAATAATGATGGCGATAGACGAAAGTACTTGAACAAAAATAACAAAATATAAACTTCAGCAGAATACCCAACTTTCCGAAAACTGAAAAAGTATAGTAAAAAAAAATAATCAGACAATAAAGTAATCGACTTGCCGGATTTGAATTCCAGTCCTTGTAAACATTTGAATCACTTCTCTCCCCAGATATGGGTTAAATAACTGTGCAGACTGAGCTTCTACTCGTGGTTGGCAACCAGACTAAGAGAAGCAGTAACCTAAATTCAAAATTCAGCCACCTAAAACAGTACAAAAATTGTTAGATTTGGGGTGTAAACATTATGTCAGTAAATAAATACACGATAGATTACCCTGACTTATGCACAAATACCCTTTGTAAAGATTTCAATCACTTCTCTCCAGCTATGGGTTAAATAACCGTGCAGACTGAGCTTTCTACTCGTGGTTGGCAGCCAGTCTAAGAGAAGCATTGATCTGAATTCAAAACTCAGCCACCTCAAACAGTACAAAAATGGTTAGACATGGGGTGTAAAAACTGTCTGTGAACAAATACACGATAGATTTCAGCAAATAAGGATAATCCCACTGGAGAGTAGTTAATCCAGAATGTTGTCGACACCAACGGTCATAGGGTCAAATGAATGAATGCCATCTCAAATTTATGTTTCTAAAAGTAAAACATTTAGGATTTTAAGCGGAAAATCAAAACAAAGTTCGAACCTGAACGTGACAGTTGTAATTTCTAGGGCACACAATGAGGAAAGCAGGCTTGGAGAAATTGGCACTCTCATGACATACTGAAGTCACAGGAACAGAAAGAATCAGCTAGTAAACTACCTAACAATCTTGTGTAAATGTATGGCAGAACATGGAATAGGAGTGATGCGGAAAAGACAAAACTTACTAAGAGATAAAAAGGATAGGAAGCTGTGGAGAGCCATGTTCACCCACGTTTTGACGGGACACAGCATATTGAAGAAAAATAAGGCAAGAGTGACAAAGAGAAACAGCAAGTAATCTACCTAACAAGCTTGTGTGAATGGCTGACAAAACAGTCTATGGAAGTGATGGCGAAAAAGACAAAACTTACTAAGAGATACAAAGGATGGGAAGTTGTGGAGATCCATAATCACTTACGTCCTGAAGGCACAGCATATCGAAGAAGAAGGGACAGGGGAAAACAGCAAGTAACCTACCGAACAAGCTTGTGTAAATGGATGGCAGAACAGGGAATGGAAATGATACTAAAAAGACAAAACTTACTAAGAGATATAAAGAAAGTTGTGGAGAGCCATAATCGCCCACATCCTAAAGGGACGGTACAAAGAAAAACTAGTTTTAGTGTTCTCTTTTCATTTTTCTTGAAAATGTTGCATAGTAGACTGCTCTTGATTATTAATCTCTTTCTTTTCTTGTCACATTTATTTTCCTGTGACAACGCTCGACATAACGAAATCTTGGAATGTCCGTAACACAGACTCAAGCAAACCAGAACATTGCATATTTTAGTCTGATTCCATCGCAGACAAGAAGTTTTACCAAATATACAAATCAGAAACAACTAACAGTAGAGACAATTAAGCATTTTGTAAATGGAGTAGATTTCTTTTGCATTGTGAGTCGTAATTGTTTCTTAGCTATTCGATAAAGAGCTCGTAATCATTGTCTTCTAATTATTAGTGGTAGTAGCAGTCTTTTAAATATGTACACAAAAGTTTAATTGAAATTTCTTCAAGCTATCTAACTGTTAATAGTAATTGTCTTCTAGCTATCTAATTTTTAACAGAGATTATCTTCAACTATCTAATTGACAATAGAAATTGTTTCTCGTTCTCTAATTGTTAGTAGAAATTGTTTTCTGGTTATTTTTATTATTTTTTGTTTAATCTTTTCATCGTATGCAAGACAATAAAGCCACTAAGACACAAGAGGTTACTGCGTGTGAAAGAATAAGAAAAAGAATAATGGATCGAGAACAATAAAAAGAAGAGGAATCAAGAAGACAGAAGATAACGATTGATATTGCATTTAAAATTTTGAAGATCAAAGTTGGCTAGAGAGTAAAAGAAGCTGAATGAATTACTAATAGAAATTGTTTTCTATATTCTTTTTCACATTATACAAGGCTCGGAGCATCTCAAGGTAGAGGGTTACAGAGTAAGAAGCATATTTTATACTAATAGGTGGGGAAGATAAGGGTTAAACCTAGACTTGAACAAGTTATAGGTCTTGTGATCGGGGAAACTTCCTCTTGGGAGTCGGTTTCACAGAGCAATGATTCGTGAAAAGAAGCTGCTCCAGTGGAACTTACTTCTCACCAATCTAGTATGGAGGGAATGAGGGTGATTTGTTATAATGTTTGTAGCATGGCGGATCTTAACCGTGAAGATTAGAACTAGCAGAACCATGGAATTAACGAAAGAGCAGTGAGTGGCCCTCCACTTCACCTCTGTGAGAGAGAGCTCGCAGGATGAGAAATTTGTCACCCAAAAGAACTCGTAGACGTTTTTGGACTCTATCGCGCTTGGAAAGCGAGGACTGGGCAGGTCTTGTCCAAAATATGAACACAGTATTCCATTTTCGGCCTGAAGGGATCTTGTAAAGATACAGGATAGCAGGAAAAGTCAGGTACTTACTGGAGCTGTACAGGGAGCCGAACATTTATCCTACGATGGATCGTATATTCCCCTTGAGGTCTGGGGTGAGTTTAAGGCCCAATAGACGCCCAAGGCACGGGATTCTGACTAATTGATAATGGAAATTGTCATCTAGTAATCTGACTAATTGATAAGATCAATTTTCCTCTAATTATGTACGGAATTGCTAATAGAAATTCTCTTCTATTTGACGTATGGGGAATAAAATGTCTTTTAGCTATCCAACATCGTCAGTAATTGTTTTTTTAGCTATCTGACTTCTTGTTAATAGAAATTGTTCTAATGTGTTTTCTGCTATCAAATTTCAATAGGAATCGTCACAGTAATCGTCTCGGTCCCAGTCACGTTTCCACAGCTGTAAGGTTGCCTCCCTTTACAATTTCTCTAAATATTTTCATGGTAATTGTTCAGATGAGCTCTTCAATATGGCACCTAGACTTTATGAATACAAGAGCAATGCTAGACTGACGACGAGGTTCCAACGACATACAGTCGCGTTGGCTCGTTGTTACCGTATATTCTATGCTAGAACTTTCTTTTCTCGCTTGTTGAACACCCTTCCGGCTCCATGCTTTTCAGCCAACTTTGATCTTCAAAAATTTAAATGCAATGTCAATCACTATCTACTGTCCTCCTGATTACTCATCTTTTGTTCTCATTCCTTAGTAATGTTTCTGTTTTCTAATTCTTCCACATCCAGTAACCGGCTCCATGCTTTTCATCCAACTTTAATCTTCAAAAATTTAAATGCAATGTCAATCGCTATACTCGTTAAAATCCTCCTGATTACTCTTTTGTTCTCACTCCTTAGTAGTGTTTCTGCTTTCTAATTCTTCCACACCCAGTGACCCCTTGTGTATCAGTGGCTTTCTTGTCCTGTCCTGATGCGGCATTTCTTACCCTGGGCGATTTTGAGCCGGCTTCTTCCTGTTATGAGAAGAAGATTCTGGGGGATAAATTACAGAAGTAGGGTACCCAGGCTTCACTGGATAACGTTTTGCTTGCCGCTGGGTTCCTGTACAGACGCAGAGACAGGAACGACCAGAAGCCAAGTTGGATGCAGACGCCTTTGATTTTTCACCAGAGCCTTTGTTAGTCGGGCGTGTGTGTCTGTATATGTACATATATTCGACACATATATATATATATATACACATATATATATATATATATATATATATATATACATATATGCACATATATATATATATATGTACATATATATATATACATACATATATACATGCACATTACATATACATATGCACACATATATTATTATGTACATATATATATATATATGTATATATATATATATATATATATGCATATATATATATATATATATATGTATATATATATATATATATATTTATATATATATATATATTTTGAGCAAGCTCGTGAATCGGAAACAGGATGGTGGTTGCAGAAGATTTGGAGCAAGAGCAGATAGGAGGATAGGAAGAAAGGATGAGGAGAAGGATAGTGGGTAGATCACGGTAACTGAGTGTGTCGATTGACATTACATTTGAACAGTTAGAGATTATAGCTCTCAGGGAAACAGTAATTGGGAGGATGTTCACTGGCAAGAGGTGCGAGGTATGAAGCTATTGGAGTAGAAGAGACGGCTACATTTAAAAGTTTCTACAGTGTAAGGGTGGCGGGATGCCAGCCTCGTGAGGGCGCTTTGAATTCATGAAGTCTGGGAACCAGTGAAAGCAGCTCATCAGAGCAGTTACCATGGAAGTATTTGAAAAAAAAGACAGAGAGAGAGGCGACAGCGCGTCTGTAAGAGAGTGACTGCAGACGAGACGCCAGATCAGGGCCAATTATATTACATATCTGTCTCTGTATCTTGTCAAGAACTCCGAGGTAAACAGAAGGTGCCCCAGACCATATATGGTAGCAATACTTCATGCAAGGGCGAATGGTTGATTTGTATATTTGAAGTATCGATTCCGGGGATAAGAATTTCCTGGCACGGCACAGAGAGCCAACTTTCCTCGCGGTGGAAGAAGCAATTGACTCAATGTATTTGTTCCATCTCAGGTCAGCAGTCAACGTGAGACCGAGCAGACGCAGGGAGTTGCTCTCAAGAAGTTGACTATGAGACATTCTAATGCGGGACAGGGAAGGATCTCTATGGTGATTAATAGAGAGTAGTTTAGTTTCTGAGGCATTGAAGTTGACTAGCCAATTCTTGCCCCAATTAACAACCGATTGGAGGTCCACTTCAAGACGCACGGCCAGGTTAGTTTTGTCAGCGACACTAGATTTGTTTTTGAGACAGGAGTAAATTGTAGTGTCGTCCGCATAGATACCAACTTGGGAATCTATGGCATCAGGAAGGTCGTTGATGTAAATAAGGAATAGAGCCTTAATAGCCTTGATAGAGTTCAAAAACGTCTCCGTGCCCTTATGGGTGACGAATTATTCTCCAAACTTTAAACTCTCATCCACTTGTGGGATGTGGCAAGCATCTCGCTGCTCTACTGCTACCTTCACAGAAAGTCGTCGGACGATATATATTCCTTGGTCCTGCTAAAGCAAACCTTCACAGCAAGAATAAGCCATACCATTTACATGGTAGTAAACTACCCACATTCACTCATTATTCCATCGGTAAGAAGTAAGTTCCACTTGAGCAGCTTCTTCCCGCGAACTACTGCCCTGTGGAACCGACTCCCAAGATGATGTTTCCCTGATCACTACAATCTTAACCTGTTCCAGGCTGGGGTTAAGTGTTATATTCTACTCCTATATACACAAATGGCCCCCAAATGTAATCATCTTTCCCGAGTGGCCCCCGGTCCTTATAAAGGGTGAACCTCGCTCTAACAATATATATATATTTCGAAATCCTCCCATCTGTAGACTGTTGCTTCCCGTGTTTCACTGTTGCAACGATGCCGTGTCCTCTCCAGGGCAAAAGCAACAAGTCTTCCCTCTCTATGGACTAATGTTGTCAAAGGGAAAGGTAGAGGCCAATGCCGCTTGCCACAGTCGTCATCGCAGGAGGTGCAAGAATGATCTTGAACATAACATTGGACTATCTTAGGGACTCCGGCTCCCGATTTGGCCTCATGATTTCACTCCCGATGCCTTTCCCATGATTGGGTATGGCCCCAAGGCAGCGGTGGTTTAAATCAGAGTTTTCCTTTTCTAATTAAATATAATCGTGTATTTGGGCAGCAGTCCCTCTTTTATACATGTTTCATTAAAGATGACTGACAAGATGCCGTGATTAAGCTTGTTTTTCAGTTTTTCTTGTGTTCGTATAAGTGCTTTCCTTTCTGGACATAAAGTATGTAAAAAAAAAATCTATATACCCAAGAGCACTTTCGGCTATTCTGTTAGCCATTATTAAGGATTCTTTTTAAATATAAAAGTGGATAGTGCGATCAACATGCAGAGTCAACAGTCTCCTTCATGGCCTGAAGATTGCACTTACGTATGTAACAGACTGTTACCACTGAATGTTGATCTCAGTGTCCACTTTATATATATATATATATATATATATATATATATATATAAATATATATATCTTTACTCTGCCTAAACACATCAAGCAATGTTATGTTTACACCTCATGTATGAATTTAATGATTATTTATTTGCTTGTTTGCGTATGCACACCAACATGCACATATACGTTTGCTTATATCTGGTCATTTGATTTATCTAACTCTTGCTCTCTCTCTCTCTATATATATATATACATATATATATATATGTGTGTGTAATGGACAAAGTCCGATAATTATTTTAAGACATTTTTTATGTTTATACATTCTTTTTATACATACAAATATTATTATATTGCTCTGTTTATAATAAACAGTATTAACAACATTTACCAGCCTGAATGTCCAAGAAATTTTCATACAAAATGTGCGTCCTCAGACAGGAATCGAACCTGTATCCTATACGGAACCGTCATATAGCCTGGCATGTTTTACCGATTTAGCCACAGAGGAGCGTTTCGGTTAGCAAGGTTGATTTTACTGTTTTTGAACTACAATTCTCCATGATTTTCTCTCGTACATATCTGCTCAATGCATATCCAAATGTAAACAAATGACATCGCACATTATGAAATGGACAAAATCCAAAAATTTTTATTTTCTTAAATATTTGTATTTATAAAAAGAATGTATAAACATAAAAAATGTCTTATATATATATATATATATATATATATATATATATATGTATGTATGTCAAAGTGAAAACTTCAATGGACTAAATTTGTTACGTTGGTGTGACTACACATGAGCCCGAACTAGGGATGCTGGGAATTTTTTATTCTAATTTTTTTTATTTTATTTTTTATTTTTGTATATAACCTAGACATAAGTATGTTAGCCCTACACATTGATATTGAGTGCTTTCCAATAAGTACCGCACATATATAATATATAAATAATACATATATAAATCACACACACATATACACACACACATATATAATATATCTATATTATACATATATATATCATATATAATATTTATATATTATATCTGAGAATATTTTATATATATATACATACATATATATATATATATATATATATATATATGTGTGTGTGTCTGTGTGTCTGTGTGTGTGTTTGTGTGTTTGTCCGACAATCAGAATCACCAGGTTCACCAACTCACATCAATGCAACGAAGTATGTTAGCGCTTATCACCGATATTGGATGCTTTCAATAAGTACCCATATATAATATATAAATAGTATATATATATATATATATATATATATATATATATATATATATATATATATATATATAAGTGTTTTTTTGTTTCCATTTTTCCTTACGACTTCTTTTGTTGGTTATAAGCACTGTCTATGGTGTTCTCAGAATCCTTCTGTAGAACCACATTTCTCTTGCTTGAAGTCTTCTCTTAGGAAATTGTCCAGCATTCACTAACATATATAGGGACTGATATTACATAACAGTTCAGCGCTGTTTGCTTTGCTTAAAACAAAATTCTTCCTATTTCTTAGTACGTTCCTTACATTTTGGAAGTTATACTTTGCTATGTCATTACACGTTCGGATGTCAGTGTCACAACCCCTGTTTTCGAACTCTCCAGAGTGTGTTAACATGGCTAAAATAGAAGTGAACTTGCTGATCACATTTTTTTTTTACACCAATAGCCATTATATTATCAACATAACAATAAGGGTTTTAATACTGGTTTACTGATATTTTGGGGGCTGATGAGATTTTATGGATTTGCTGTTTGATGGAGGGGGTCGTGGCAGTTGGGTGGCCGAGGAGGGTGGTGGTAATACAGCATCTTAAAGAATTTTATGCATTAAAAACCAGGA
Source organism: Acanthosepion pharaonis (assembly GCA_903632075.3). Lineage (NCBI taxonomy): Eukaryota > Metazoa > Mollusca > Cephalopoda > Sepiida > Sepiidae > Acanthosepion > Acanthosepion pharaonis. The sequence goes on from CAHIKZ030000687.1 coordinate 428,011, forward strand.
ATTGAAAAATATCCAAAATGAATTGTTAGGATGTTTGCTGCAAGGTTTTTGTTAATCAATATTTAATCAATAATTAATTTCATATTTGAATAATTAAAATTTGAGGGTTGCTTGATTTATTTGTTCTATTTATTTTTGCAATCAGAACACAAAATTTAATTAGTTAATTAATTATACAGTGGAAGAGTTAATTGCTCTACTGCTTTTTTGTTTCTTTGTTGTTGTTGTTTTTTTTTGTTTCTCATTAATTTTAATATTTTGAAAGAAAATTCGTCCTACATTTGGTTCGTGTTTGTCCCACTTTCTCTATAATTCTGTTTGCGATAGAGCAAAAGATGAAATAAGCCTCGTAAAGAAAATGAGAGAAAAAGAAAACTAGGGTTGATGCAGAGAGAGAGAGAAAGAGAGGAAGAGAGAGGAAGAGAGAGAAAGAGATGTATTAGGAAGAGGAAAGCAAAAGAATAAAGGTAAAAAAGCCATGACGAGCGAATGAAAGAAGAAAATGAGAAACGAAATGTAGGGAAAGAGAAATAAAGAATGAATGGAGGTGAAAAGAAAGCTTCTGAATAAAGAAGGAAAAAAAAAGAAGAAAAGATACAAAAGTGGAAGAGAGAGAAAAAGAAGGAACGAAGTTGAAAACAAAAGCTACGAGTAGGAAAAGGAAAAAGAAAAGGTAAAAATGTAGGCAAAAAAGGAAAAGAAAGAAGGAATGAAAGTAAAAAAAAAAGGGCTATGACTAAACAAGAAATGAAAGAGGTAGTATTAGTGAAAAGAAAAGCTGTAATTAAAGAAGGAAAATAAGGAAGAAAGGCACAAAAGGGGAAAAGAGAGAAAAAGAAAGAATGAAGTTGAAAACGAAGACTATGATTAAAGAAGAAAAGGCAAAAAAGCAGAAAAAATGAATGAATAAAGGTAAAAAAAAAAGAAGTATTAGAAAAAATAAAGAAAGAACGAATAAAGGTGAAAAGAAAGGCTATAACTAAAGAACAGAAATGCTAAAGAATGTATCAAAAATGAATGAAGGAAGGAAAAGAAACAAGGAAAAGTAAACAAAACTAGAGAAAAATGAAAGGCAGAATGCTATGAAAGCAAAGAAAGAAAGATACAATAAAGGGAAAAAGAAGAAAAAGAAAAGGCCAATATAAGAAGGGGAAAAAGAAGAAAAAGAAAAGGCTACTATAAGAAGGGGAAAAAGAAGAAAAAGAAAAGGCTAATATAAAAAGGGGAAAAAGAAGAAAAAGAAAAGGCTACTATAAGAAGGGGAAAAAGAAGAAAAAGAAAAGGCTAATATAAGAAGGGGAAAAAGAAGAAAAAGAAAAGGCTAATATAAGAAGGGGAAAAAGAAGAAAAAGAAAAGGCTACTATTAGAAGGGGAAAAAGAAGAAAAAGAAAAGGCTACTATTAGAAGGGGAAAAAGAAGAAAAAGAAAAGGCTAATATAAGAAGGGGAAAAAGAAGAAAAAAGAAAAGGCTACTATTAGAAGGGGAAAAAGAAGAAAAAGAAAAGGCTAATGTAAGAAGAGGAAAAAGAAGAAAAAGAAAAGGCTAATATAAGAAGGAGAAAAAGAAGAAAAAGAAAAGGCTAATATAAGAAGGGGAAAAAGAAGAAAAAGAAAAGGCTAATATAAGAAGGAGAAAAAGAAAAGGCTACTATTAGAAGGGGAAAAAGAAGAAAAAGAAAAGGCTAATATAAGAAGGAGAAAAAGAAGAAAAAGAAAAGGCGACTATAAGAAGAAGAAAAAGAAGAAAAAAGAAAAGGCTAATAATATAAGAAGAGGAAAAAGAAGAAAAATATGTGAAAGGAAGGAAAATAAAAAAAAAAAAGAAAAGAAAACTGTTGACAGTAAGGAAAGTTAGGAAAAGCAGAAAGAATGAATGAAAGTAAACTGTGGAAAGGAATATCAATGGAATGAAAAAGGAAAAACGAAAAGAAAAAGATGAAGACACGAGAAAACAGCAAAAGAGAATTAAAAGTAAAAGAAATAGAAAAAATTTTTAAAAAAAAGAACAAATTGGAAGAAAAGAAACTCAAAAAATAAAACTAAAAAAAAAAAAAAAAAGAAATTAGCTTTCCAGATAAAAAATATATTTAATAACAAATCATGATCGACTGGTCAATTTTAAATTGGTGTTGAGGAAGAAAATATGAAAAAATGAAACAAAAAAAGTGTGGACAAACAGGAAAACACTGACCACGTCAATGTTAAGCCAATAATGTCTTCATTTATTTTACACCAGAAACTAAAAATCGAGAGTCGAGGGTTGGTGGCCTGTATGATATATGATATCATATTCCAATTTTACCGATAAAGATTTAATATTGCCAAATTTCTTTATCTGATCGTAGTATTGAAATTATGTTTGAAATATCTGAACTTCATTATAAGAAGATACTGCTGGCCATCTCCATCACAAAAAAAAAAGAGTCGGATAATGACTGATTGCAATCGTTGGATGCTGGGAAGGGTGTTGAAAATTGGAAGTTTGGGATTAAATTAAAAAAGAGAAAAAGGAGGGAAAATTGATTTGGTAATGAAGACAAAAAGGAAAGAGCAGAGAAAGGGTTTGTTAGAATGGTGGAAATAGAGCAGTGAAAGAAGGGAGATTTTTTTTTTTTTTTTGAGAGAAGACTCGTTAGAAAGAAGAAAATAGAGAAGAAAATTAAGAATTTGTGGAGGTGGGGGGGTAGGTTTTGATGGATAATAAAAACGTTGGTGAAAAGGATGAAGAAGAATAAAAGGAAATAAAAAAAGGGAAGAATGAAGCAGACGAAGAAAGAAAGAAAACAGTTTTGGCAATGGCAAAAAATTAACAGATTCCTGGATTAGATAGCTTATAAAGGCTGCCCACCACTGTTTACATTTACCGTAATTCCCCATGCATAATACGCCTTCATCCATAATACACACTTCTAAAATTGTGCTGAACGTGAGGGAAAATGTTTCTATTCATGCATAATATGCACCCCTTGTTTGATAATCAAACCTTATAAATTGTATCTCTCCAATTTCATTATGGCGAATGTTTCCTACTCTTATTTAAAAAAATGGTTTTAAACAGAGAATATTATTCTAATTTAGTTATTCTTAGTATTTATTGGTATAACCATGTCTGAGTCACTTCAAATCTTGAACTACGATAGAATTGTCTAAAAGTCATTGTCATATAAGTGATTAGATATGCCATATATCTCTATATTTTTGTGATGAGGTATTGTTACTGTTTACACTATTTATATTGTTTAGACTGTTGTTCTCATCTTTATTGCCATATTCACGACGTTTCGGTCATTTTACACTCCAGCCTCCTTCAGCATCTGCCTATAGTTCTGGGATGAGATATTGTTACTGTTTACACTATTTATATTGTTTAGACTGTTGTTCTCATCTTTATTGCCATATTCATGACGTTTCGACCGTTTTACACTCCAGCCTTCTTCAGCATCTGCCTATAGTTCTGGGATGACGTATTGTTACTGTTTACACTATTTACATTGTTTAGACTGTTGTTCTCATCTTTATTGCCATATTCTCCATGTTTTGGCTGTTTTACACCCTGGCTTTGATTTGGCCCCAAAAGTTGTGAATTCAATCACTGGCCTCAGCAGAAAGAACAAAAACTTGGAGAATTAACTAAAACTGAGATATCCAAAGGCATGGCAAGTGGAATTAGAACAATCTACCATTATGGTCTAAATAAAGGGTTCGGTTCTAAATTCCAACAAATATCAGCTGAAAAAGGCTGGAGCATGCAATGGTCAAAACATCAGGATTGTGGCAATAAAGATGAGGACAACTGTCCGAACAATATAAATAGTGTAAAGTGATTGTCTAACATTCACTGTCGTATAGGAGATTAGATATTATATAGCAGTTCAGCAGTCTTTATGTTTAACAACCTTTTCCTATCGCTTCATACTTGCCTTAGTTTTTGGAAGACGTCTTTTGCTATGCTAATACACTTTGGGATTTCGGCAAAAGGCTCTGCAGATATTCTGGAACATTTTTTGAAAAGGTGTTACTAAATATGGTATTGTCTGTTATGTAATATCAGTCCTCCTCAGGCAGTGAATGTTGGACAATCTCCTCACGGATGACCGTGAGGAGAAACATAAGACAAAAAAATGTGGTTCTACAGAAGGACTTTCATTTTGTACGGATGGTATCCTTGTATAAGTCGAGACTTAGAACAAGCTAAACAGTGGTCATAGGCTGGATAATCTCCTCACGGATGAAGAAGAAAGATGAGACAAAAGAAATGAGGTTCTACAGAAGGACTTCCATTTTGTACGGATGTCATCCCTGTATAAGTCGAGACTTAGAAGAAAGCTAAACAATGGTCATAGGCTGTATAATCTCCTGATGGATGATGAAGAAACTTGACACAAAAGAAATGCAGTTCTACACAAGGATACTGAGAGTACCATTGACTGAATATGGGAATAACAAGGAAGTTTTTATGAAAATGTAAACAGAAAGGATGCTTATACTTAGAATCAGAAATAGACAATTGAAATTTCTTGGATACATAATGAGAAAAGAGGGCTTGTAAAATCTGACACTCCCAGGACACTTTGAAGGCAAGAGGGACAGAGTAAAGCAGTGAATCACCAACTACATCGGATTGTATAAATAGATCGCAGAATAGGGTCTGGAATGGATGGATGGTGAAAAGATAAATGTTATTAAGTGCTATAGAGGACTGGAAGTTGTGAAGAGCCATGATTACCCATGTCTTGAAGGGACACAACACTTAGCAGATGAAAATTGCTGTCATTACACAATTTTTTTTGCAGACTTATCTATTTTGATGTGGCTGATATGTGGTGAAAACTTATCCAAAAAGATAATGTTTGTGATATTGTAAATCAGCAGATGTCAGAAGGAAAATGAAAGGAAAATAGAAAAGAAAGAGAAAGAATAAGTGAAATAATATAGAAAAAAACAAAAACAAATAATCCAATGAATCATGAAAAATAAAATAAAATGAGAGAATTACAAATTATAAAGAGATATAAGAGAAAGAAAATAATGAAAATTTGAAAAAAAAAAGGTTTTAGAGGAAATAAAAACTAAAAAACACTTAAACTAAAATATTGGACGAATGTAAAATGAGATTTAGAAAGAATGAAAAATAAAATTTTTGAAGAATGAAAATAAGATATTTGAAGAATGAAATATAAAATTTTTGAAGAATGAAAATAAGATATTTGAAAAATGAAAAATAACATTTTTGAAGAATGAAAATAAGATATTTGAAGAATGAAAAATAAAATTTTTGAAGAATGAAAATAAGATATTTGAAGAATGAAATATAAAATTTTTGAAGAATGAAAATAAGATATTTGAAAAATGAAAAATAACATTTTTGAAGAATGAAAATAAGATACTTGAAGAATGAAAAATAAAACTTTTGAAGAATAAAAATAAGATATTTGAAAAATGAAAAATAAAATTTTTGAAGAATGAAAATAAGATATTTGAAGAATGAAAAATAAAACTTTTGATGAATGAAAAGTAAGCTTTTAGTTTAATGAAAATAAATTTTGGGAGAATAAAAAAATAAGGTTTTTGAAAGAAAGAAAATAAAATATTGGAAGAATGAAAAATAAGGTTTTAGAAGAATGAAACAAAATATTAGAAGAAAGAAAGAAGGTTTTGAAGGAATGAAAAATAAGACTTTAGAAGGATCACTTAAAGGGAAAATGAAATAAACACGTAAGCCTTCTGGCCTAAGTCTGGATGTAATAAAAGAAAAATAAATGAAGATAAAACCCTACCCCTGCCTCAGTCACATACTCCCTAGATAATTGAAAAAAATATTACTGCCAAAATTAAAAGCAGTTCTTGCAGACGACTGTATACATGTGAACACACTGATTCTTCATGGTGTTACACAGTGGAATCAATGTTATTGCGCTCCTAATATTGTGTTTGTAGTCCAAGAGGATAGTGTGTTTGATTAAGTGACCGTTCGAGGTCAGTGTGTCTGGCTTTATTATTATTCACCCTCTGCTTGGGGTCTTTTGTAATGACAATAGAACAAGATTTTTTCTTTCACTGTTTTCCTAATCAAAATCTAATTGGGAGCTGATCAGCTGTTACACTTGACTTCCTCTTTTCTTTTGTAGTTAATTTGTTTTCGATTCTTTTTCTGTTTCTTTTCCTTTTTTTTATTTCTTTTATTTAATTTACTGATTGTTTCTTTCTTGTTTTTTTCTTTCACTTTTTATTATTTTTTCATTCTTTTTTTCTCCTTTTTCTTTCTTTTTTTTCATTCATTTTTGATATTTTCTTCACTCTTTTTGTTACTTCCTGTCTCCTTTGTATTTTTTAATTTCCTCTTTTCAATCCTTCCTTCATTCTTTTTTTCTCCCTTTCTTGCTTTTCTTTCTTTTTTTTTCATTCATTTTTGATATTTTCTTCACTCTTTTTTTTACTTCCTGTCTCCTTTGTATTTTTCAATTTCCTCTTTTCAATCCTTCCTTCATTCTTTTTTCTTCCTCCATTTCTTTATTTTCTCATCTTCTTTTCCCAGTCGTTCTCTTTTTTTCTTCCTCTATCATAATCTTTCCTTCTCTATTGTTCTTTCTTTTCCTCTTTCTGAAATTTTCTTTTCCTCTTTTTCATCATTATTTTATTTTATCTTCATCATTCTTTGTTTTATTTACATTCCTGTTTCTGATCTTTTTTTTTATCCCCTGTTCATTCGTTCTTTTCTTCCTATACTTTTTATTTCTCCTTCTCTATTTTGTTCTTCCTTCCATCTTTCTAGTCTTTTCTTCCCTCTTTCTGTTCTTTCCTTTCTTTATTTTCTTTTTTTCTTTTTTTCAGTTCCTTCTTTCCTTTTTTATGTCCTTTTCCTGTTCTTTCCTTTTCCAATTTCTGTGATTTCATTTCATCTTTTTGCTCTTTCTTTTCTTTCTATATTTTTCATTTTCCTTCCCTCTTTTTGTTTTTCCCTTCCCTCTTTTCTTCTTTTATTCCTTCTTAATATTTCCTTCTTTTTTCTTTCCGATCTTTCCTTCCACCGATTTATTCTTTCCTTTCTTTATTTTTTATCTTTCCTTCCCTTTATTTTATCTTTCCTTTCCTCTTTTTGATCTCTCATTTCCTTTTTCCATTTATTTTTCTCTTTTCATTCCATTTTATTTACTCCTGTTGTTCATTTTCATACATTTCTTCTTTTTCATTTTCTTTGTCTTCTGTTTCATTCCACTTTCTCATTTGTTTTTCATTTCTTTTTTTTTTTCTTTTCATTATTCTTATTTGGGTTTTTTACATTCCACCTTGTTTTATTCTTTTTTGATTTCCTTTTACTTTCTTTTACTGTCTTTTTCCTTCATCCTTGGATTTCTTATTCTTTTTCTTCCTTTCTTCATATTTGTTATTTTTCATTCCACCATTCCTTCTTTATTGTCACATTCTTTTGTATTCACTTCTTCAGTTTATTTTTTTATTTTTTGCATTCTTTCTTTCTTTCTTTATATTTTAATCTTTTCTTTCTTTCTCACTTTTTTTTGTTTCTTTCTTTTTTTGTATTTTTGTCCTTTCTTTCTTTTTCTTTTGTTCTTTTGTATTTTGTCATTTTCTTTCTTTCATTTTCTTCTTTCTTTTTTTCAATATATTTTTGTCATTGTCTCATTTTTGTCATTTCTTTCTTTTTTTTTTAGTTTTGTAATTGTCTTTCTTCAATTTTCTTTTCTTTCTTTCTTTCTTTCTCATTTTTGTCCTTTCATTTTATCCATTTTTTCTTTCCTTTTTTCTTTCTTTCTTTTGTATTTTTTCATCTTCTTTCTTTCTTTCATTTTATTTGTTTCTTTCATTCTCATTTTTTGTCCTTTCTTTCTTTCCTTTTTCTTTCTTCTTCTTTCTTTCTTTTGTATTTTTTAATTTTCTTTCTTTTTCATTTTATTTTTGTTTTTTCTTTCTTTCGCATTTTTGTCCATTCTTTCCTTTTTTCTTTTCTTTTTCTTTCTTTAGTTTGGATATGTTTCATCTTCTTTCTTTCTTTCATTTTATTTTTGTCTTCTTTCTTTGTCATTAACTACATTTTTCCTTCTCTTTCTTCTTTCCTTTCATTTTATCTCTTTCTTTCTCTCCATCATTTTCTTTATTTTCTATTTTTACTTCATTCTTCATTCATCCACTCCCACATTTTTTTTTCCATTTTCGTCGTAGGTCTCTACCCTCTTTTGTTCTTTCATTCTTTCCTGTTTTTCGGACATTAATTTTACTGAATGCAGTACAAGAATTAATTTCTTTTTTCTTCTTTTCATTCCTTTGTGTCTTCCTGTCTACGTATTCTTGTTTTAATCAAAATTTCTTTTGTGTTTATCAACCATCCTTCATTTTGCCGCTGCTACGGACATTTTCTTCTATTCATTATGCTCTTCAAATTCTTCCTATTTTCTTCATTCACTTTGATTCTTTCAGTCATTCAATCATTATCGATCATCCTTTCAAACACACATTATCGCCATCTTTTTCCTCCATAGCTTGTGTCATTTGATTAATATTTTGCACTCTGTTATTGTTTTAAGTTTTTTGGTTTTGTTTTTTTTTTTTCACTGAGCTTTGACTTGAGAAACAAGGAAAGCATATTAATTAATTTTTATTATATTGCCATCATCACCGAAATCAAAGCTAAACTAGTTGAATTATCTCCCTTGTATCTCATTCAAAACTTATTCTGTATAATGTTACATGGCATCTAGAGATACCAAACATTTTTTTCACTAATACTAATCAAATTGTCAGTATTATCAAATTTGATTTGTATTACTTTCATTTAAATTCCAAGTAGTAATTATTGTTCAAATCATTGCAGAGTTTGCTTGTTTTTTAAATTTTTTTTTCCATATTTAGCGGATATGTATATTTGTGTAGACGTTCTTGATTTAAACAGTGGAATTCAAAGTCTACTGGACAATCTCTAAATTATGTTTGGTTTATATTGTGAAAACCAAGTTCTTGTTAGGTGTGCTGTAGACTGCTAAGACATGTCAGCAATGCCAACACATACATTATTAATTAGTTTCTTCTAGACTCTATGAATTACTTAAATATATATATATATATATATATATATTTAAGTAATTCATAGAGTCTAGAAGAAACTTCAACAGAATGCAGAAAGCACTGGACGGCCATTTCGTCCTATATTTGGGACTCATCAGCAGTGTGCATCCACCACCGAGAATTGAACCCCTGACAGTTAGGTTGTCAAGCAAACATCATACCAACTGTTCCAATGGGCCTCGGTGACGAAGAGATTGCAAATCAGACTCAATATAGTGCTGCTCACACACACACATATATATATATATATATATATATATATATATATATATATATATATATATATATATATATATATATATATATATATATTATTGTAGGTTAGCTAAACTAGTTGAATTATCTCCCTTGTATTTAATTCAAAACTTATTCAGTATAGCATTACACAGCATCTATAGATACCAAACATTTTTTTCACTAATACTATTCAAATTGTTTGTATTATCAATTTTGATTTGTATTACTTTTATTTAAAATCCTAGTAGAAATTATTGTTGGGCAAACAGTCTTAGGAAAATAAGATACACAGATAATAAAGTGTTGGTAGCAGATGCAAAAAAGAAACTGTGTGAACAAGTAAAGGAAAGCAGGAAGAAAGGACTATTTATCTATTATTATTATTAGTCTTGACCTCTGCCTTCCTGGCTTCAGTCATTTTCCACTGTTGTAATGTAGCTTTTCTATGCTTTTTCTATAAATATTTACATGGTAATTGTACAGATGAATTCTTTGCTATCATACCCAGACTTTAGGAATTTAAGTGTTGTTCTAAATTGCCAACTAGGCCTCATCAATTCACAGTTGTATTTCTTAGATATAACCGTAAGTTCTATGCTAACGATTTCTTTTCTTGCACTTCTCACTCATGAAACTCTCTTCTGGCTTCTTGCTTTCCAGCCAACTTTAATCTTCAAAAATATAAATGCAATGTCAATCACTATCTACTCTCTTCGTTATTTCAATTCTTCTATTGTTCTTGCTCCTTAATAATTTTTCTTTTTTCTTATTCTTTCACATTCAGTAACTCCTTGTGTCTTAGTGACTTTATTACCTTGCATGGTGTGAAATGATTAAAAAAAAATGACAGAATGTAATGTTGTTAGCAAAATGGATAACCCAAGATGCAAGTGATGAATTGGAGATGTCAGAATCAAGCAAGTACAGAAAATTTAACTGTCAGAGAAATGTCTTAACAGATGACGAAAAATGTGACACTGAAATCTGAAGACACATTGTAATAATAAATGATGCCTTCCAAAAATTTAATAAAGTAATAAGAAAAAAGAAAATTTAGTTAGAAACAAAGAAAAGAGTGCTAAACTGTCATGTAATATCAACTCCCTAGCAAATGACAACCTTTGTGCCCACAATAAGATGAAGCATCAAAAAGACACATTTTCTATTGAGACCATTTTTATTTTAGCTGCTTTCACTCCTCAGCAATGCTTATTGTTTTAAAAAGTGATGTTAATAAAACCTAAACATATGAAAAATGAATTTATACATTTTCTTTGTTCTTTGAGAACTGATAGCAAAAATTATAAATGCTATTTATTATATTATTTATTGGAATTTGGTGGCAAAGCATTGCCTAATTGCCAATTGATTCAAACTTTATAAAATGGTAAATAATAAGGATTTCCTTACAGTTGGTTCATATTTTAATAATTTAGTAAATGTTTATAAATTTCTGAATAAAAAATAGTTTTCATATTTATTCCTATATAAACTGGAAAATATCAATTCCCTGGAAAACGTCAGCTTTTGTGTCCGCAATAAAATGAAGTATCAAAATTTTTATTTTATCTACTTTCACTCCTCGGTGATGCTTATTATTTTAAAAAGCGATGTTAATAAAACCTAAATATATGAAAATGAATTTATACAACAAAAATAATAAATACTATTTATTTATAATTTATTGGAATTGGTTAGCAAAGCATTGCCTAATTGCCAATTGATACACACTTTATAAAATGGTAAATAATAAGGATTTCCCTATAGTTGGTTTGCATATTTTAATAATTTAGTTTAATTCACTGATCAATTTCTTAGTGTTGTTATTAAACTGATTAAGAAAGATGCCATAGTTTTAGTTATTTTGGATGAATATTTATGCTCCTGATCGCTGATTGAACACTATAGGTAAAGGGTAATTTAAAAGAAAAAACAGTGGCTGCTACTGCTATTAACACATTGCTCTTCAGTTATGAACTGAGCACTATTGGCTAATGTATATAATACATTAAAAATTTCCCTTTCTCTGCCATGCACCAATAACTTAGGGGTAGAATCTCTGACTGATGCCAAATTGGTCGAGTTTTGATCTCGGATTGAAACAATCGGATGTCTAGCCACAATAATGAGCTGTGATACAGCAAAACAGTCTTGTATGTGGATGACTATATATATATATATATATATATATATATATATATATGTATATGTATATGTATGTATGTATGTTTGTGTGTGTGTGTGTAAGTGAACATAGATGAGAAATAATTAATAGTCCCTTTTTCTTCCAGTGATTGGTTCATTTGTCTGATTAAAAAATACAAAATAAAGCCAAGACAATTAAATATTTAATTCTCTCTTATTTTGACCTCTTAAAGAAATTCCAACAAATTTCATGATTTTATAAAAACAAGAAAAGGTCATGATCTTTTCGAAGGAATTTTATTTTTGGTCTTTCTCTGATTAATTTTTTTTTTTGTTTATTTCCAGCGTTAGTTGATTAAAATTCAGTTCCAAATATTGACATTGATTCTTTTTGTTTTAGCCATCTTTTTCCTCTCAACAAAATTTTCCTTTGCCCTGAAGCTTAATGTCCATTCAATTCGATTATATAAAAAAAAAAAATAAAAATAAACTTCATTTCTGTACCTCCAAAGTTAAGCAGTGTTGAGCCTGTTCAGTATTTAGATGGGAGACAGCTTTGAATCATCAGGTACTGTAAGCAACCTCCGACAATCTGAAATATGTCTTCACATTAAACGATCTGCAAAGAGTTGATAACCCATAAAAAAAATGAATCATCTAACCTGTGTAACCAGTTTGAGAGTAAGACGATTATTAGAATGAACTAGAAATTAGGCACATCACTGATTCTTTTTCTTCATAATCTTTAAATTGCTATGCATTCTTGGGAAAGATTGTAAAGTTGTTTCCTGTTGCCTTTTCCATGGTTTTGATTTCAGAGTTTTCCTTCTCTTAGATTGGTTGCTATTTAATCTACAGGGTGGTCTGAAAGTGTTGTCACCCATACCAACAGTAATGAGAACAACAGAACAAGAAGTAATACAGAAATACAAAGCACGTGTACTGGATTCAGTTTATTCAGTTTCATTGACGATGTCACATATCGAGATGGTCAGTATGAAAACCATCATTTTTGTAGCACAAAATGATGCCATTCCATGTCCTGTGCGAAATTTTATGAAGCTGTGCTTTGTTGATTGTCGCAAAGGCTCTCCGAACGGTGTCCTTCAACTGGTGGGTTTTCTGGTATCATTCCTGTGAAACTCTCTCCTTGATAATACCCCACAGATATACATATTATGTAGGGTTAACAAGATTTTCAGACCACCTTGTATATCTTTGTTGGGGGGGGGAGTTGAAATTTATAAAATCTTTCTCTTAAAACATTTCTAAGGCCAAGTAGATGTTATAGCTCTTTGCAGTATTGATTTTGGTTTCTGTTATGGTAATTTACCCACGCAAACATGGATTCTCCCAGCTATAAATAGGAGCAGGTACTGCCTTTTGGAAAAGGAAGTTTCCAGCAGTCAGCTCTGATAGTCGGACCGAACATTCTTGCTGTAACACTCTCGTTTGTATATGTTTTTTATTACTGTTTCTGATAATATATTTAACTCAACTCCTCTCTTGTGTCTTTATTTCTGGCCCTAACAAGGCCAAAACAGTTTCCTTCCTAACGTTTTAAAACCATCTTGAATATTTCCTTATTTTCTCTTTGAGTTAGATATGCTACTGGCTTTGTTTGTTGCGTTTGTTGAACATGCTGAAAGTTTGGGATTTCTGTTATTTGGTGCCGTTTGTTGTAACTCTGTATCATCAATTTCCGAAGTTCGAACAAGGATTTTTCTCTCCAGGACTTCCTGTCTGCAGTCGCTTAAAAACATTTTTACCATTTATCTGAGAAAGCAGGTAGTTTAAAACGAGTTTGTCTCCATGCATGACATACACGTGAAAGTCACATGAACATGACTCGAGTTTTTAGGCTAATATTTTGGTTACTATAACCTGAAAACACGAGTCATGTTCTTAAATAGGCTCGTCAGACGGAGACATTCATATGGATGTCATGCCTGGCACCAAACCCGTTCAGAAATATCTAAACTGTTAGTTGTATAAAACCACTTTCTCGGATCTATGGTTTAAAATGGCTTTTTAGCGAACGAAACCTGTGGGTCTTGTCGAAGACCAGACCTAAAACCTTGTGGACTAGCACCACAGAACCGCAAAGTGCGGAAACCAAATAAGGGAAACAACACTTGAGGACTTTCAACATCAGCAGCAGCAACTAAAATATATATAACCTGTAACTTGAAGAGAAAACAATGCAATACTCAAGATGGAGACATTACACTCTATTTCAAAACAATGGTTAGGGTTGAATCTCCCATTAATATTGGAATGATTTATAACAGGGCATAAGGAACTGGTTTTCTTGAAACATTGTTATACAGTGTAACCCGGATATAAGAGAGATTTTCTCTGGTCCCAAATTAGAGCCTTACTTACTAAACAAAATAGACCAAACCCGGATATAAGAGACTTCTTCTCCGGTCCCGACAACTCTCTTATATCCGGGTTACACTGTAGTTAAATTCCCAGATCAATTCTGTGGACAAGACAGATTGGTATCAAATGACAATTGGAAAAAAATCTTAGATTTTGCCGACGCGTTTCGTCTTCCGACTTTTTCAAGGCAAAAATGAAATTGAAATGTTTTTGTTGTTATAGTTACATTAAAAATCCAAATTTAAAAAGATAGACGCTTCTGTCTAAGCCTTTTTTTCTGGTTAATGTATATTACCTTTATAGTAAGGGATTTTTTTTCCATGTCGACAATATAGTTAAATTCCCAGATCAATTCTGTGGACAAGACAGAATTAAGGTTAATGTATATTACCTTACTATAAAGGTAATATAATGTGTGCAATATAATGAGGGACTTTGATAAAAGTAGTGTGTAACCTTGTAAGTGAGAGTCAGTTACAAATACCATCAGGTCGGCTTCGCTCAAATGGTTTCCAATCGAGTGTCTTTTCAAATATCTAAATGTGACAGACAAGTTGCAGTGGCTACCTCATTCTCTAAATAAAAAACAACACCTTTGACACCTGGCCAAAATACTCCTCCATTACTCTGCCTCTAAGGATGTGGATGATCATGGCTCTCCACATCTTCCTATCCTTATTAATTTTGTCTTTTCACCATCACTTCCAGTCCCTGTTCTGATATCCATTTGCACAAGCTCGTTAGGTAGGTTACTCACTGTTCTTCTCTCTCTCGGCCTTCAATATGTCCTGTGGGTGCCAATTTCTCCAAGCTCTGTTTCCTCATTATATGCCCTAGAAATTTCAGTTGCCTCTGTTTCTAAGTACAGGTGTTCTTATTTCATTACATTTTACTAAAATTTTCCTAGTTACTCATAAGTTCAGTCTATGGTGTTCTCAGCATCCTTCTGTAGAGCTATATTTCTGTTGCCGCAAGTCTTTTTTTCATCTGTGAGATGAATGTTCAGCATTCATAGCTATATAGGAGGACTGATATTACGTAACATTTCAGCGTCCTTTTCTTTGTCTCTAACGGATTTTTCTGTTTCTTCATACTTTGGTAAACATCTTTCGATTTACGACTTAGTATTTCTATGTCCCATTTTCCGTCATCTGTTAAAACGCTTCCCAGATATTTAAATTTTCATACTTTATTTTGGTATCCCCTACGCCCAGTTCGCCTAACAGGATGGCCATTTTTGCTGACAACCATATAACTTGTTACTTAAAATTGGCTTTCAAGCCTTTAGTCGTTTTTTTTTTCTTACTTGATTTTGTTTCTTTCTGTATGATGTCCTGAAAATATTTTCCTGTCCGTTATCGACCTTGTGTCATCTGCATATCTTAAGATTGTGTCTACTAGTAATAAATCCTGATAGTACTTTTCTAATTAGTGCGAATCAATTAGGTATTCGCCGATGTTTCTCCATGTTTATTTTTAATCTGCAAGAAAACACGTTTTTTTTTTTTGCTTTTTTTTTTCATTTTCTTTCGCTCCCAGAAACTCGAATGAATTTTCTATTCGTGGAAATGACAGCAAACGAATTATAAGATCTGAGTATTTTATCCTGAGTCTCGATCATGAGACCCGGGTTCGAACCTCACTTGATTTGTCAAAAGAGTTGATTGGTTGATGATACCGATGCCACGGGTAAAAATCATACCATGGGTTGACTTAAACCTTTTTCATTGATATTAGTCAGACGAAACTGTTGGTAAGCTGTCGATGGTTTGTCATTGTGGTCGATGGTTTGAGCGAACAAGCCAGGTGACTCTGTGAATGGTCAAGAAATACAAATGTGCCTGAGCAAACTCCTGAAACTATTAGACTGACGAACTTTGTTATAATTAGCCAGTCATTACACACAAACATACACACACGCATATATATATATGTGTGTGTGTGTGTGCAACAGTGCAGAACTATGTTACTTTGTAGCAGATAAAATTTGTAATAGTGCGTTTTTTAGCTTTTTATATCCTTATGTAACGAAATCCTGCTTAAATTTACGAGCGGCTTCCATTTAAGATGATCGTATGTGGCAAAATCTGATATTGTTTCATATAACAGATACACACACAAACTCACACAATCACATATCTATCTATCTATCTATCTATCTATCTATATATATATATATATATATATGTGTGTGTGAAAATATATAGAAAATAGGAAGGAACTGGTTAGGTAAATAGTCCAAAGTTCCTTAGTATTTTTTTATTATTTTTTATTTTTAAAAAATAGTGCTCGATACAAAAAGTAGAGCATAAATATAATTATTTATTTAAAATATGATTCCAAAATTACATAATGGTCTCATGTTTCAAAACAAGGCCGAAAACTTCCTTTTAAATTAAATCAAGTTAAATTGAGTTGAAATTAAAATGGCTTTCTTGTTTTGAAACATCTTTATTAACGATTTGGAATCATATTTTTAAATAAAAATTATATTATAAATATATAGGTTATGAGAATGCTGACAATTTCTCCGATCAATTTACATCCCAAAAATCTGACTAAATAACCAAAAATCAGAATTTCTATGAATCCAGAGAGAGATGGCTGCAAGAACTGTCTTAGAGTGGCTTTCCTTTTTTGTTAGTGTACCTGATAGTCATTCAGGACAATTCTTAGATTTTGATGAAGGCGATGACCGAAACAATTGTCTTGGGGCGGCTGCTGAGATATCTTGCGAGAAACGTCCTTATTCTGTCTGATAATCGGCTAATGTTTCAAGATACTTCTAAGACGACGCTGAAGACTGTAAAATTAATGATAGTCTAATGATCTAATCCTAAACAAAGAAAATGTAATGTCAGGTGTCATATGCAAAATTCTTCATTAACAGAAGCAGACAGTTATAAACGAAAACATCCGTTGTGAAATCGCACGTTAGTGTTCGGGAAGTATGATTTCCAAGAGTTACGAGGTAAAATTTCAGCAGCATGTAAATTTTCTAATATTTTGTACATTTAATTGACTACTAGCTATTTTTAGGCCTTTTTTTTTTTCGTATATATGAAAAAAAAATAGCTGTGTTTTATAAGCGACTCAAGATAATTAAACTGAAATATTTATTTTTTATTTGTTTGAAAGCTGTGT
>CAHIKZ030000687.1:450000-485000 GCA_903632075.3 Acanthosepion pharaonis
CTTTTTCTACAATTTTTCTTTCTTTTCTTTCGTCGTTACTTTTCTTTCTTTCTTTTTTTTTTGCTTCTTTATTTCCTCCCTTCTTTGCGTTTTCTTTTCTTTTCCTTTTTTTCTTTTTCCTTTCTTTCTTTTAACTTATTTTTTGCTTAATATTCGCTTATTGTTTTGCCTTTGACTTTTTTCTTCTCTTTTTTTTTCTTTAAGCTTCATTTTTTTTTCTATATTTCTCTCGTTCCCAAACCTGAGCTCCTTGTATTCTTGCAGACGTCAACCAACGGCGCCATAACCCTTCTTTCTTTCTTTCTTTTTTCTTTCTTTCTTTCCTGATTTTTTCTTTCTTCACGTTACTTTTTCTTTCTTCCTTTTTACTGATATTTTTCTTCTTTCCTTCTTTCTAGTTACCTTCACGTTTTCTTGTATTCTTTCTTTTCTTTCTGGTACTTTCCGTCTATTTTTTTAATTCCCTTTTTTATTTCGTTCCTCTTTTTTTTTCTTCTTTTCTTTCTTTCTTTCTTTCTTTTTTTCTTTACTTTACTTTTTCTTTCTTCCTTTTTACTGATATTTTTCTCATTCACAAATTTCGATTACTGCCGCACATCATTCCTCCCTTCATTTTTCATTTAATTTCTCTATTCCTTCTTTCTGTCCTTCATTTCTTCTTTCCTTCTTTCTAGTTTCCTTCAAATTTTCTTATATTCTTTCTTTTCTTTCTAGTACTTTCCGTCTATTTTTTAAATTCCTTTTTTTCTTTTCTTTTTTCTTTCTTTTTCGTGATATTTTTCTCATTCTTAAATCACAACTTTCTTCAGCGCATCTACCACTCGCCTCTCTTTTTCTTTTCCACTTGAATTATTTAATTAATTTCGTTCTATCAATTCTTTGTTTTTCTTTCTTTCAACATTTTAATTTTCTTTTTCCTTTCTGCTTTTTTCTTTACTTTCTTTCTTTTTCACTCCTGTTTTTCTTTCCTTACTTTCTTTCCTCCTCTCTTTTTTCTTTCCTTTCTGTTTTCTTTCTTTTTTTCTCTCTTTTTTCTTTCTTTTCTGCTTTTTTCACCCCCTCTTTTTTCTTTCTTTCTCCTCTTCTTTTTTCTTTCCTTCTTGCTTTCTTTCTTTCCACCTCTCTTTTCCTTTCCTCCTCTCTTTTATCTTTCCTTTCTGCTTTCTTTCTTTCCACCTCTCTTTTTCTTTCCTCCTTTCTTTTTTCTTTCCTTTCTGCTTTCTTTCTTTTTTTCCTCTCCTTCTTCTTTCCTTTCTGCTTTCTTTCCTCTCCTTTTTTCCTTTCTTTCTTTCTTTCTTTCTTTCATTTATCTTTCATTTCTGCTTTCTTTCTTTCCTCCTCTCCTTTTCTTTCCTTCTTTTCACATCTCCTTTTTATTTATTTCTTTTTCTCGATATTCATTCCGTTCACAACACAATTTACTACACCCCAGCAATTCTTTCTTTCTTTCTTTCTTTCTTTCTTTCTTTCTTCTTTCCTTTCTGTTTCCTTTTCTCTTTTTTTCCCTTCTTTTTCCCGCTATTTTTCCCATTTGCAACACTCGATTTCCTACAACATAGAAACCGCTTACCATCGGCTTCGCCTACTTTCAACATTTTTTCGATTTTTACTGATGACGATGATTACAAGAACGGCAATTACTTCTAATTCTAATACAACCATTAACAATAACAGTCAAAAGAAGTCAATAATTATTTTATTCTTGATATCACGGGTAGCTCGTCAACATTTGAATGATTACATATATAAAGACATAACAAATTTTTTTTTTTAATCATTTCACCCCAAGCAAGGTGATAATGCCACTAGGACGCATGTTAGGCATACGGAGAGTATTGTAGTTATCAGGGAAGCAAGAAATCGGAAGGGAGTTTCACAGCTGGGAAGAGCAAGAAAAATAAACTGTTAGAATAGAATTGACAGTTGCATCTAGATAGTTCAACAGTAAAATGGCAAAACCTTGTTGCTAATCTAGTGGCAAGCTTAAATGCATGTGGTCTAGACAGTGGGGGAAAACGCACATCAGAACAGTTAGCATGAAAATATTTGCAGAAAAGACAGACGGAAGCCACGTCGCGTCTGTGAAAAAGTGACTGAAGTGGATATGCCAGGTTCGGATCGACTCTTTTTTATTTTTTTTATTTTTTGGGGAATTTTATTAAGAATCTCGATATATTAAGCAGGAACACCAGACCAGATGTGTAAGGATTAAGAAGATTCTAAATCGAAATCAATTTTAAAATCTGGAATTGAACATCAAGTATCGAACCAATAGAAAATAAACAAGTACAGGGTGACCCAAAAAAACGGGAACTTTTTAACAATCCAATAAAACCAAGAGTGATGGAAGAAAAATATTTTATTCATAGTATTGAAACCTTAAAACATGCCATTTAAGAAACAATGATGGAATTTTCATTTTTTTAAAATTACGTCCTGTAGATGGCGTCTTCCTGTACGAATGCATTCTTGAAATCTGCTGTTGAGATTCCTCATTGACTGCTGCAACATCTCAGCTAGGATACTGTGAATTTCATCTTGAATTCTAAATGGCGAAATGTTTACTTGCGCAAGGTCACTGTCTCGCAGTGTTGCCCCTTGCTCATGTCTGGCAATACGCACTTTAAGAATTCCCGTTTTTATGGGTCACCCTGCACATAATCCTCAAAGCAGACATCTTTGTTTTTATAAAATCTTTCAGAGGTTAAATATTTTAATATTCTATTCAATTTTCCTTTCATTTATCATCCTCTGTCTATATTTCTGAGATGAGGTATTGTAATTATTTGCTTTATTTACATTGTTCGGACTGTTGTCCTCATCTTTGTTGCCACATTCACAACGTTTCGGCCGTTGTACGCTCCAGTTTTCTTTAGGTGACTGGAATTTCTAACTGAACCTTTTATTTCGTCCATCGGGATAGATTGTTCTAGTTCCATGTGCCATGCCTCTTCCGGGTGTCTCAGTATCAGTTATCTCCCTTTAACACAAATCTCCAAGTTTTTGTTAACCTCTGCTGAAACCAGGTATTGAACGCACAACTCTTTTGTGTCAAGTCACAGGATTCAGCCAACGCTTTTATCCACTGGGCCGTGTGTCTTTCATTCTCTTCGCCATTATTTCTCTGGCGCTGGTTTAAGTAATGAATGCGAGAAAAACTGACACAATAAAGAGGGACAGACAGAAAACAACTACTATTATAGCAAAATCAGGCGAAAGAAAGAAAAGAGAGACAAAAACGAAAGTAAAACATCCTATAAAATAAGTTGACCGGTCATTGTTCCTTTCTCGTCAGAACTCAATCGAGGACATTTAAATAGAGTACAAAAAAAACAAAACAAACAAACAAAAAACAAGAAAAAAAAAACAAAAAAAAATTTCTTTTCGAGATAATAATGATTTAGTGATACAAGTCTTACTAATTAACCCATACTTGGGGGGAGAAGAGATAGGTTCATACCTAATTACAATTTGATGAACAAAGAAATCATAATGTGGATATAAAGTGAGGGATCAATTCTATACTACAATCAATATATAAACTGATCCCTCATTTTGTGACCGAGGTATCTCTTTACGTTTGTATTGCATAGAATGTAAATAAATCTAAAAAACATGCCTGTGCAGCCAATCAGCATTGTATTGATTGATCGATTTCTTTTCTACGGCTTATCGACCAACCCTTTGTAGGTTATTTAAAGCAAGAAAAGATTTCAAGATTAGAATAATGTTTATTTAAATCACTAATGATTTACTGATACAAGTCTTACTAATTAACCCATAGCTGGGGGTAGATTCAACTAATCAGAATTTGATAAACAAACAAAAAAATTATAATGTGGATATAAAGTCAGGGATCAATTCTATATTACAATCATTATATAAATTGATCCCTCACTTTGTGGCCAATGTACTTTCTATACATTTATATTCCAGAGAATGTAAATAATTCTAAAAGACATGCCCGTGTAGCTAATCAGTATTTGATTAATTGATTCGTTTTCAACGGTTTATCAAACCTTTTCAGGTTATTTATAGCCAGAAAATAATTTTAGAATTGTTATTTCGAGATTTGGTGATATATGTTTTACTAATTAACCCATATCTGGGAGGGAGAGGTGGCTTCATACATTTCTCAATGATATATACGCGTAACTGAATATAACGAACCCAACTGAAATTGGAACTCGGCTCTCCGATTAACATTTCCGAGCCATTATCCATTACACCATCCGCACACCCAAGCTTAAAGTGCCTGGTATTCCCAAGGAAACTCGAGGAAAGAAAATACACACGTATCAATAATATATTGATAAGGATATATTTAATTCCTAACAAACAATCTTTTTGTTTGCATAAGGATGGTTATTTTGACTTAATATAAATTGCTTTTATGTTACACTGGCAGCATGGCCCGGCGTTGCCCGTGCTTGATTCAAAAATCGTACGACTCATACAGCAATCGCTATCACCTGACTTAAAATATTTTTGCCCTTCCTTGCCTTTAAAGGAGTTCCCTTTGCCGTGCTGATGTTGCTACATGCCTTACTTCTTGCCTATCTCACACTGCGAATTTTTTCCAAGCTCTATACTAAACATTAAATCTGTTACGAAAAAAAGAACTAAACAAAATGAACACAAAACGATCGGCTTTAAAAAAGGACTCGTAACTGGAAAAACCGAATGAAAAAAGAATGTTAACAACAAATACTTTTTCACACCCAAACCAATTCTGCGGAATCAGAATCAACGTTGAGTTTAAGCAAGCGAATGAGCCAATTGGAGTAAAGTGCCATGCAGATATAATTTTTCCCACTTGTGACGAATGCAGCTAATGATTTTTTTTTTTTTTTGCATGCTAGCATGCTAGTTAACATTCGTGTCAGTCAGCTGTTGGCTCTCACGCTGGGCAATAGAATCTTCCCGCCTCGTCGTGGCAGCCAGCTATTGGCTCTCACTCTGGCCAGTAGAAAATGGTCGCAAACTACATGAAAACTGCTGTAGAAGCATGAAAAATCGATTATTTCCACTATCGATGGGAGTTGGGAAATGCAAAGTCGGTCTTGGCCTTCCCGCTAACTTGGAGCATGTGCATGTAAATATTGGTGCAAATCCGTCGAAAATTGCGGCCGTGCATTCGTTACACACACAGAGATCCTGCCTTTTATAGATAGAGACTAGCTACTGAGGTAAGACTACTCAACATCTTACATTCAAGTCCCGTACACACCTTGAGCAGGTAGGGTGTGACAGATCTCACGTTAGGCATTGCTGGTGTTTTTTCCATAGTAAGTAGTAGATTTTTTTATGGGATGGAGCCATGCCTAACTTGTCTTTAATTCATTTTTGTCTTAGATTTTTCCCAACCAAGTCTAAAAGGCACAGCCTGTCCTGCTATTTACATATAGCTGGAGGAAGAAGAGATGGGCTCATGCCTTTCCCAAAGGTATTTGTGTGCGTGTGAATGCAATGAATTTGGCTTTAATTTGAACTCGATTTTTTATTCAGAGCCGACATACACCACCCGCACTTCCATCTTAAACTGTTATTGAAGAGAATTTTCCAACATGTACCAGCGTGTATGAGAATAGATCGACTGAATATTTTTCCCCCATTTTTTTTTCTTTTTTTTTTTATCAAAATTTCAATTTCACTGGTTCTGTTTTAAGTAATGAATTAAATCAATAAAATATGTTGAATGTATTCGAACAATATGTTTAAATGAAAAATGAGTCAATAAAATGCGTAAAATGTATTCCAATAATATGTTTATGTGATAAAATGAATCAATAAAATACGTTTAATGCATTGCAAAAATATTTATATGAAACTTAATCATTTTGATTTTTGCAAATGCAAAAAAAAATAGTCACAATTTACGAAAGGTTTATGAAATATAAATATGGAATCGTTTAGAATAAAAAAAAATGCTTTTTCTGTTACTCGTGGGATCATAAACAGGCTTTGTTAAATAAACATCTCAGTGAAATAATTACTTATATATTCAAATACACACATATACCGCGGGTAACAGCAAAATTGTTCAAATCGTGTAATAGCAAAATTGTCCAATTGTTAGATTAAACTTTGAATCTTAGAAATGATTAAAGATATCATACTGGAATTCTTCAAATTTTTTGTAACACTATTAAACTCTAATTTGAGCAATAAGAATTTATAATTACTCTCCAAGCTTAAAAGAAGAATCGTGATGAAATCGATCATAAACGAAAATGACATGTTCATCATTAATTAATCACAGCTAAGGATCAGAAACTTATGAAGGATGGAAATAAAGTTAAAATATATATATATATAATTCCAGGATCATTTTCCAACATATTCAAGATGATCTTCGTCCTAACTTTCTGTCCTGGAGTAACAAGGTGCCTCACAAGTTTCACTTATGCTATCATTTTAAGATCTTTTTTCTCTACTCATTGGACTGTCATAGCTGAAACTTCTCTCTCGCGTACAAAACGACTTATTGATAAAATAGTATCTTTTCTAATTGATCTCTTTAGCTGTAAGTTGGAATGATGATCCCTCTTCCTGTTGTGACCTCCTGATCCTGTTTTCCTCTCTACTGTTCCCCCCTTTTTTTTAACATATTCACCGTTCTCTTGATGGTTCTTGAATGGAATTTGAAGATGGAATCCAGGGTATAAGTGTTGGTACCAACACAGAAGACCTGAATGATTTTTCTTCTCACTATTGCTTGGATGAGAAGACAGTGGGGCTGACACAAAACAATTTTAACCTGTTCTCTTTTTAGCTGAATAACTCAAAGTTTTTTTTAGTGATTCTTACGACAAATGGTATCAAGATGGTCGAACGTCTTATCTGAAAACCTGGACAAAAGAAATTCAATTAGTTTAGTATTTTTTTTTTTTTTTTTAGATATTGAACATTTTTGGGGGGTGGACAGTTAATGTTGTAATACGATTTGGTATACATATGATTATAGCAAACTAATTTCACGTAATACCATCGATTGACTGATTCTCAAGTATAGGACACGCGTATGTGGCTATTTAGTCATGTTGGGGACTTCATGCGCAGCCACCGGTTGAACAGTGGTAGAGAAAATGACGTAATGCCAAGCCACCGGTTGAACAGTGGTAGAGAAAAATGACGTCATACCAAGCCACCAGTTGAACAGTGGTAGAGAAAAATGACGTCATACCAAGCCACCGGTTG
This sequence comes from Acanthosepion pharaonis, assembly GCA_903632075.3. Classification (NCBI taxonomy): domain Eukaryota; kingdom Metazoa; phylum Mollusca; class Cephalopoda; order Sepiida; family Sepiidae; genus Acanthosepion; species Acanthosepion pharaonis. Next base: position 457,201 of record CAHIKZ030000687.1, read on the forward strand.
AACAGTGGTAGAGAAAAATGACGTCATACCAAGCCACCGGTTGAACAGTGGTAGAGAAAAATGACGTAATGCCAAGCCACCAGTTGAATCGTTGCTAAGCACTTGTAACTATTTTTATATCTACCATAAAACATTATATACCAATTATTTGTGAATTTTGACTCAGGGGCTCAGGGAGAAGAGATAAAATTGTTCGGGAACACAGGGTTCAAAGGGTTAAATGATAAAAGTGTCAACTTTGATGTTTAGTCCTGAAAATTCTTCCTTATTTGCAGTAATATTTCGTGTTTACATTGCTTTTCGAGACCAACGATAATAACCCATTGAACTTTTCTTCTTTATGTGCCATGTCTCTCAATACGTAGGCGTTCATGGCTCTCCACAACTTCCTGTCCTTTGTAGCTCTTAAACTTTGTGTTTCTATTTTTCTCCAAAGTCCTATTCTGCCATCCATTTATTCAAGCTGATCAATTATGCCATGCGTTGTCTTCCTCTGTCCTTTTTTGCTCTCTGTCTGCCTCGTGAGTATCAGATTCTCCTAGACTTCCTTCCTCATTATAGGCAATATAAATATCGACTGTCTCTAATTGATGTTAATTATTAGTTTCCTTTTTGTTTCCATTTTCTCCAAAACATCGTCATCACTCACATGTTCAGTCCACAGTGATCTCACCATCCTTCTGCAGAAGCACATTGCTGTTGCTTCAAGTCTCCTCTTCATCTTTAAGGAATTTTTTCAGTACCCACTGCCACACAGGTGGACAGATATCACATAGTAATTTAGTACTATTATCCTATTTCACCGTCACTAAAAATTGGGAAAAGTGATGTTATTGGTTTATAGATAGAAATCTGTCATCCATAGCGGAGTTTATGAACTTATAATTAATACTGAAGTGTTTATTTATAGTTTTTTTACAAACCTATAATTAATATAGGATTTTTATTTTAATTTTTATTATGAATATTTCATTTCTGTTGTACCTGTTTATAGAAAAAGCCTTAAATCATAAATGTCCATCAGAACCCAGATAAGTCGGACGGTGTATGTTAATGGGTATGTTAATACACAGAAACTTGTATTCAATTCCGGATTTTTAAAAACTCATAATGCCAAATTTCTTTAAAAACCTGCTATTAATGCCGGTTTTTAGAAACACCTATTAATACTGAATTTTTTTCTAATTTTTGTAATCAATACTGGACTTTTTATAATTAATGCCGGATTTTTGGTCTAATTTTTATAATTAATGCTGGATTTTTGGTTTAATTTTTATAATTAACGCTGGATTTTTGGTTAATTTTTTATAACTAGTGCCGGATTTTTGGTCTAATTTTTATAATTAACGCGGGATTTTTGGTCTAATTTTTTAAATTAATGCTGGATTTTTGGTTTAATTTTCATAATTAACGCTGGATTTTTGGTCTAATTTTTATAATTAATGACGGATTTTTGGTTTAATTTTTATAATTAATGGCGGATTTTTAGTTTAATTTTTTAATTAATGCCGGATTTTTGGTCTAATTTTTATAATTAATGCCGGATTTTTGGTTTAATTTTTTAATTAATGCCGGATTTTTGGTCTAATTTTTATAATTAACGCTGGATTTTTGGTTAATTTTTTTATAATTAATGCCGGATTTTTGGTTTAATTTTTATAATTAATGCAGAAATTTTTGGTTTAATTTTTATAATTACCGCGGGATTTTTGGTTTAATTTTTTTTAATTAATGCCGTAGTTTTTTCGAATTTTTATAATTATCGCTGGTTTTTATTTGAATTTTTATATTATTAATACCAGATTTCTGTTCGAATTTTTATTATATTAATACCGGATTTTTGTTGTAATTTTTATATATAAAATCCGTTTTTCTTTTTTTTCAAATTTCTTACAGTTAATATCATATGCGTGTGTAATTATGTTTTAATAAGTTCTACGCAGTATATCACAGCTTGAATGAGCAGCTAATTTTACATCCTTTTGTTAGTAATGTAACTCTATAATAAAATAATTTCCAATGAATTTCTATAAATGTTTTTAGTACATTTTGTGATACATGCTGTTATTATTGTTTTATAAATCCGACCTTTGAAATAAACGCTTACATCAGCACCGAGATCAAATGATGGAAGTCTGCTTTTATAAGTACTTCTAGAGTAAAATGATTTGATGTGGATGTTTAAGGGTATAATTTTAGCAGGTCTTGTGTCACTAAACGAGGCGTTGTTGAAAAGTTCTCGGGTCGGCCCGCTTCCCCAAATCTGAGCGTTATTTTGTCAGTGTAGCTAGAAAGACTGTTCTTTATTTATATATATATATTCAAGTGCCAATTTGCAGGATCCTTGCGTTTATTTTTTAATTTGTTTCAGATCATGAGGTGCCTGTTCCTGCAGAAGAAAACAGCCAGGGAAGTCCACGGGTCTCTGTTGCAAATGTTGGGCGCCAAGTGCCCGTCATTCTCGACTGTGAAGAAAAGGTACGCTAACTTCCGACGTGAACAACCAGATTTTGCAAACCAAGATGAAGCCGATAATGGGACGCCTTCAGCGGTGTCAACGCCGGAAATTGTTGATCACGTGCACGACTTAATTTTGGCCGATCGACGTATCTCGACTGAAAGAATTGCAGAGACGCTAGAAATATCCAGCGAGCGCGTGGGGCTTATAATTCAGGAACAGTTAGATATGAAGCAGCTGTCCGATAAGTGGGTGCCGAAACGTTTGAATGCCGACCAGAAACGGTATCGGGTGGATACGTCCAAGTTGATTTTGCGCCATTTCCAACGATCGAGTAATAACTTTTTGGAGAGACTTGTCACTGTTGATGAAACATGGTTGCACCACGATGAAATGGACACGAAGGAACAAGCCATACCGTGTCGACATTCGTGTTGTCCACGACCGAAGAAATTCCGATCCCAAAAACCAGAAGGAAAAGTCATGGCTACGGTCTTTTGGGATAAAGAAGGTATTTTGATGACAGACTATCTTCAGAACGGACAAATAATTAGTGCAGAGTATTATTGTAACTTGCTGTGCCGATTAAAAGTAGCATTGAAAGAAAATCGCCGTGGAAAACTGCGAAGAGGCATTCTCTTTTTGCAGGATAATTCACCTGCTCACAAGGCTGGCAAAACGATGGAGACTTTAAAGAATTTGGGGTTTCAGTGTATAGACCATCCACCTTACTCTCCGGATCTTGCTCCATCTGACTATTTTCTGTTTCCAAACCTTAAAAGGAGTTTGAAAGGAAAGACATTTTCCAGTGATACAGAGGTGATAACTGCAGTAGAGCAGTATTTCAATGAACAAACATCAAAGTTTTATTTGGAAGGCTTAAAAAATCTAGAGAAGCGATCTGCAAAATGTATTGAAGTGCGGGGTGACTATGTACAGTAGTATATACCAGTGTTTCTCAACCATTTTTAATTCAGGGCACAGCAGTGGTAGAATAACTAAAACATTGGGTGCACTTTAAATTTTAATAAGCAAAAATGATCCAAACACAAAAAAAAGCCATGCCATGTTGACATTCATGTTCTTCATGACCAAAGAAATTCGGAACCCAAAAAACAACAGGAAAGGTCATGGTCATGGTCTTTTGGGATAAGGAAGACTATCTTCAGAAAGGCCAAATAATTAGTGTAGAATATTATTCTAAATTGCTGTGCTGATTAAAACTGGCATTGCTAGAGTTGACTATTATCTTCCTCTACTAAATTGTAACCCTTTACCTTGAGTAGCCTTGTAAAGGATGAACCTTACTGTAAAAAAAAAAAAAAGGTCCCAGAACTTAGAGGAAGATTGGAATGTCACAGAACCCAAGTTGCATGAGCAAGTATTTCAATAAACAAACGTCAAAGTTTTATTTGGAAGATTTAAAAACCTAGAGATGCGATCTGTAAAATGTATTGAGGAGATTACGTGCAATAGTATATACCAGTGTTTCTCAACCATTTTTAATTCAGGACGCAGTGATAGAATAACTAAAACACTAGGTGCACTTTAAATTTTAATAAGAAAAATGATCCAAACACGAAACAACAAGCCATGATTTTCATGTTCTCTACGACTAAAATAATTCCGAACCCCAAAACCAACAAGGTTTTTTTTGATATAAGGAAGGTATTTTGATGACAGACTCTCTTCAGAAAGGCCAAATAATTAGTGCAGAATATTATTCTAACTTGATGTGCCAATTAAAACTGGCGTTGCTAGAATTAACTATTATTTTTCTCTACTGAATTGTAACACTTTACCTCGAGTGGTCTTGTAAAGGTTGATCCTTACTGTAAAAAAAAAGTCCCAGAATCTCGAGGAAGATTGGAATGGTACAGAACCCAAGTTGCATGAGCGCTTATTTCAATGAACAAACGTCAATGTTTTATTTGAAAGATTTAAAAAACCTAAAGAAGCGATCTGTAAAATGTATTGAACTGTGAGGAGATTACGTGCAATAGTATATACCAGTGTTTCTCTACCATTTTTAATTCAGGACGCAGTGGCAGGATAACTAAATAACTCTGGGCGCATTTTAAATTTTAATAAGCAAAAATAAGTCACTTGAAAATAATAAAGAAATAAGCTTTAATTTTTCAGACTTCACATCGTCTATTTCAGCGGTAGATTTTTCATCCAAATGCATTTATGAAAAATCTGTCATTTTTCTTTTTCTAAAGACCGATAAATCCGTCGATGAAGGCAAAAGGGAATGTATTATCTACCCCTTAAAGATTAAGGCATTTAGCATCCAGTTTAAAATATCAAATGGCAATGACATTAGACGTGGAAGCCATTTACTTGGTGTCTCTAGCTTTTTAAAAATAAAGATGTTTTTTTTTTTTAGGTATAAAAATAATTGATGAATTTTGTTAACTTTTAGTTTTAGCGCACCTAGTTATCTCTCGGGGCGCATTATTGCGCCTAGCGCACCGGTTGAGAAACGCTGGTATATACGTTTCAATATCTCTATAACATTCCCTCCCTGGTCGGACCGAGATCTTTTCAGCACCCACTATATATGTACTTTGGGGTACTGTAAATGTCTCGGCTCGAAGAAGCGACCAAACATATGGTATATCTTTTCATTTTGTTTTTTTTTTTATTCCCTTGTTCGGGCTGAGAACATTTCAACATCTACCTCGTATGAGTGAATGAAAGTTTTGTTGCATTTGTTTAATAAATATTTCTCAAGCATTTCTATCGTAAAGAATTTCCTTTGAATGTTTCTGTGAACTTTTGGTATTTGCCATGACCCCACATTACGCGGAATCAACAAGCGTGACTTAGCTTATCCGCGGCTTAACAAAAATTTCGTATTTAAAAGATTTTATTGCACTAAAAATATTTTTCGAAAAAGATTTCATATATATATATATATATATATATAGTGATAAGTCTTTAATACAACTAGTATTTTGAAAATATAAAAAGAAAGTAATAAATTTAAATGTACGCAAGGCCCTCTCTATATTGTTGAAAAATAATGTTTTGTTCATTGACTACTAAAATATTAAATTTTTTACTGTTGTTTTGATGAATAAATCAAAATTTTTTTTTTTTTTAGTGGGGAGACTTGTGACATTTCCGTCATTCAATGGGCTTAAATGTATACACTTTAGTACCTAATAGAAAGGAGGGATTTTGGTTTATTTATTGATTATTTTATGACATTTTCCGACCACATTCGTGTATTCTTTTCACACTTTATGACCGTTTACATTATTTCCAGACCCCCAAGATTTTACTTAAGGCATCTTCATTTGTTCCTAAGTCTCATTTATTAAGCACCCCTTTGAATAAAGCACCTATGACCAGTGAAATATAACAGTCTAATTCTATGTTACGATTAATTAAAAATTCCTTTTTTGGACAAAATTTTTGAGAAAAAGAAGAAAAAATGAAATATTTTTAAAAAAAATAACGTAGATTTGCCATTGAACTTATGGGATATATATATATATATATATATATATATATATATATATATATATGTCCAAGTATAGGATTGGTGTATAAGGAATAGATTCCAATAACCAACAAATACTATTCTTAAAAGAGTGCTCAATACAGATTAGAGCAAATATAATTATTTATTCGAAAATTCTAACATAAATATGTTATATAATCACTACAAAAATAGCCATTTTGTTTCAACACTTCTGGTGTTCAACACTATCACTTGATAAGACACCAGAAGTGTTGAAACAAAATGCCTATTTTTGTAGTGATTTTATAATATTTTTATGTTAGAATATATATATATATATATATATATATATATATATATATATATATATATATATATATATGTATGTATGTATATACAAATGTAAGAACTAAGAGTAAAATTTCCGCGTTCAAATCATTAATTTAAAACAGGGCTCAATACAAAAAGTAGAGCATTAAATATTTATTTATCATGCAGTGTTACATTAGAACTTGTACATACCCACTACAAAACTGGATATCATGTTTCAACGTTAAACATCAGTGCATAATATATATGTATATATATATATATATATATAATTTTTCACATAAATGACGGTTCCGTATAGGATACAGGTTCGAAACCTGTCGGACGACGAATAATTTCTATGAGAATTTCTCGGACATTCAGGCCAGTAAATGTTGTTTAATACTGTTTATTATAAATAGAACATGTATTTAAACATTTGTATCTATAAAAAGAATGTATAAACATAAAAAATGTCTTAAAATAATTGTCGGACTTTGTCCATTTCATAATGTGTGACGTCATATATATATATATATATATATATATATATATATATATATATATATATATATATATATATATATATATATAAAATTTTATATCAGCTATTAAAAATTTCTGTTTCAGAACTTAAAATCTTTTCCTCATCAGGCGACAGAAAACTTTTGCTCTGAGTTGTATCGAACACTTTAAAAAAAAAAGTAAATTCTAAGAACGATGGATTCTTAATTTGTCTGTTTTTCTCTTTATATATATATATATATATATATATATATATATATATATAAACGTTATTATAGTAGATGCTCGTATTTTTATTAGACGCTTCATTTTTATTTTTAAAAAAAGTGTGTTTATTAATAGGATATAGAATCCAGACAAAGTTTGATAAATTTGACGAAGCGGAAAACTGCTCCTTATTCCTCCTTGGTACACACTGCTAGCGGAGCGACCATGTGTACACTGTAACAGCGACAAGAAAACTGGCGCGATCAAGCTCAAACGTCGATCACGCGACCAGAAGCACGCACGAGCAGAAGGCAGTGTAACAAACCTAAAGATATGTTATGCCGAAAGTACGGATAATTTTTTATCCTCATTTTTATCCACTTTTAAAGTAAGAAAAATATCGGATTAAAATAGAAACATTAATTCTTTATAAATCTCTCTCTCTGTCTGTCTGTCTGTCTGTCTCTCTGTCTGTCTCTCTCTCTCTCTCTCTCTCTCTCTATATATATATATATATATATATATATATATATAGAGAGAGAGAGTTATGTATTATGACAGTAATTTCTCTTTAATACATACTAGTTTAAAAGCCGCCCTAGGGTGGCATTTAAGCTAGCTCTTGCGGAAGGCTCTTGATTAGACCTTCATCACAATAGATATGGTGGAGTACATGCGATAGGCAACGATAAACTACAGAAGAATTGATCGCTGCATTTAAATATTGCATTAATATTTAAGGTTACCTTTTAAAAATTCAACGATAATTCTTCTGCGGTCACTTAATTTAAAGGTAATTTGATCTACGTTGGTCCTTACTTTCCGTAGGACCAATTATTTTTACTTAATGGGTGACTTTCGCTGGATTTCGCAGTTAAATTCGATTATTCCCAAATGTATTTCCAAGTTATAACAATTGTTATCATACAAAAAAAAAAAATCCATCGCAAAAAAATCACGTAAAAAAATCGCCGAAAATAATCGCAGTAATGAAAACTTGGGAAACCAAAATTTTCAGGATTGCTGGTCCGGATTTAATTTGCTCGCAGAGTAGGCCTTATTCCAAAATGGTATGATATGTTGGACTACGGCCTTTGAAACACGGACAATTTTATATTGAAAAACTATAATTTGATAACAGTAATTTTTTTCATTTGAATTGTCTTATTGAGAGTTGTGTCCCTTTACGTTGGAATAGTGTGACACACTGACATTCGCATTTATTATATAGATTTCGTTGAAGAAGATTGACTGGCGCTTTCTTTGTGTAAAAATTGTCCAAAAGAAAGTTGATTTCAAGCGCTTTCGGCTAAACTAGTAGCCATTTTAGCAAACATGGACATTCGCACCCGCCAAAAAAAAAAAAAAAATGGATCCTCAAAAGGAAGCTTTTCCCCACAACACCGTCTTTATTTTAACTACATTTACTCTTTAGCAATATTTATTGTTTTAAAAAGCGATGATTAGAATTGGAATATATATCCTGTGAGTGCCACATTCTCCAAGCCTTCTTTCCTCCTTATATGTCCTAGAAATTTCAACTATCCGTTTATGATTCTAAGTATAAGTTTTTTTTTGTTTTGTTTTCATTTTCTTTAATAATTCCTTGTTGTTAACATGCTACGTCCATGGTATTCTCAGAAATAATTAAAACAAAAACATCTCTGTTGCCTCAGCTCTCTTCTTAATCTGTGAGGAAATTATCCAGCATTTACTGACATACAGGAGAATTGCTAAACATGAACAAATGTACCTACAAAAATGCATATCAGTTATCTCCTGTTAATTTTCCCTCTGAAAGTTCTCCACTGCCTTAACCGGGTATTGAACTCACACTCTTTGGGTCCTGTCACTGGATCTAACCAACGCCTTTATCCACTGTGCCATGTGTCCTTCAGGAGATAACTGATATCCATTAGACATGGCACGTGGAACTAGATCAGTCTACCCCAGTGAGCAAAATAAAAGGTTTGGTTCGACATTCCAACCACCTGAAGAAGGCCGGAGCGAACAACGGCCGAAACGTTGTGATAAATATAGCGACAAAGATGAGGACAATAGTCCGAATAATGTAAATAATGAACAGTCTACAAACTAATAAATTTATAACTAAAATGCAATGTAATATTTATCATTTACCAATTTATAAAGAAATAGATATGAAAACAAGATTTTTCATAAATTTATAAACATTTACTAAATTATTAAAATATATGAACCAACTATACGGGAATCCTTACTATTTACCATTTTATAAAGTTTGAATCAATTGGCAATTAGCCGATGTTTTGCCGACAGTTCCAATAAACAATCTAAAAATAAATAATGTTGATTATTTTTGTTTTCAATTCTGAAGAATAAAGAAAATGTTTAAATTCACTTCCATATGTTTAGGGTTTTTTACAGTTATAATGGCCGCTTTTTTAAAACAATAAATATTGCCGAGAAGTAGTTAAATAAAGATATATATTGGGCGATACATTGGCCGTACTCGATATATATATATATATATATATATATATATATATATATATATATATAAACTTTCGATTGTTTAAAATAGCGCTATATACCATGTATAATAACATTAAAAATCTTTGAAATTTGACAGTAGATTAACAGAAAGGGTTCGGAATCAAGAAATATTGAGGCAATTTTACACACAGACAGACAGACAGGCACACACACACACAAGCACACACGCTCTCTCTCTCTCTCTCTCTATATATATATATATATACATATATATATATACACACACACAAACATATTAGTGTTTGAGACTTTTATATTATAATTTTGTGCTGTTTTGTACATTGAGCGCTAACTGGATTTTATCCTCTTCGAAATCTATCTATCTATCTATCTATATATATATATATCTATCTATCTATATATATATATATATATATATATATATATATATATATTGACCACTATATATATATATATATATATATATATATATAACATATATATATATATATATATATATTAGTTCAGGGAATTTGGACAAATCCTCTTTTTTCAAGTTACACACCGTTCCTATTGTTTCGACAGATATTTAACCTAATCTTCTACTATGTGCCGTGTCAGATCGTAGGCGATCACGGCTCTCCGCAACTTCCTATCCTTTGTAATTCTTACCATAATTATCTTTTTAATATCATTCCTTCTTCTTCTTCTTTGTACCGTGTCCTTTAGGGACGTGGATGATTACGGATATCTATCTACAAACTCCTATACCTTTTATCCTTTAGTAACGTTTGTCCGTTCCACCATCCATTCACATAAGCTCGTCAGGTAAGTGTCCTGCTCTCGTCCCCTAAACTTTTGTCTTCGATATGCCCTGAGAGTTTCAAATTTTCCAAACCCATCTTCCTCATTATGTGTCCAAGATATTTCAGCTGTCTCTTTCTGAATCTAAGTGTCCTTTTTTTGTCTCCATTTTCCTTTCCGTCCATGGTATTCTCAGCATCCTTCTGCAGAAACATATTTCTATTGCCACATATTTCTTCTACAGAGTACAACAGAAATACCTCCCGCATAATGGTAAGACATCAGCTTGATGAAGACCCCATATTTGCTAATGTCATACCATTATGTGAGAGGTATTTCTGGGTGGTATATGTGGGAGCAATTTCTGCCGCCAACTGTATTTGCTTAATAAACCCCAAACCTGACGTCACTGATATCTTATTAACATACACGATTAATTCTTGGATTCTTATAAACTAAGAATTATCGTAATTTGTCAAACTAAAGGCTAAAGTGTGACTTCCTAACATTTTTTAAGTCATCGCCCACTTTTAAATGGAAAAATTATCTATCTATCTATCTATCTATCTATCTATCTATCTATCTATCTATCTATCTATCTATCTCAGTATATATTGGTTTGGTTTGGTTTGTTTTACGGCATATCAACCTCAAAGGATTATTTAATGTCGGCAAATTTTTTATTGCTGGCAATATTTTTTTTTTCAAAAATTTATTGCTGGTTATAATTTTTTACAAAATATTTCGGTATTAAAACCTATTTTTACACTTTTTTTACCTCAGTTTGGTGGGGGTTAACTATTTGCCCATAGCCGGGACCCTAACAGGTGCTACCACCCTGGGACAGGGTGGACCTGGGAACACCAGCAATTAAGAGGTGGTTCCACGCTCCACAAAACCTCCTGATCAGAGGCCTTGCTCTTGGACGTAGTTTATCGTCTTACCCAGGACGGAAAATTATTTTGTAAACGTTTGTTACTGGTTCATAAACTGACTTTATGATGTAGTAATAAAATACCAAAGGGAGGCAACAAATAACGCTGACATGCCGTGGCTGCTGCTGTTACTATATTAAAGGACAAACGAAAGCAAACTTGACCATTGAAAACTATATATATATATATATATATATATATATATATATATATATATATATATTTGTTTATATGGTCAAGGTTAGTTTTAATGTTAGGCTTAGCTTTGCAAGTGTTGACAGAAAATTTAACGATTTTTGTTCCTAATTATAAAATTAAAAATATATGCACTACTAAAAACTAATAAAAGTTCAGCGAATATTTTTTGTTGTTGTTGGTCTTCCCTTATCTGATTTATATCCGAAAAAGAAAGTTATTTTGCCTGAAGAACTATTTAAATGTTAATGACCCTTCCCAAACTATAGAATATATCAAAATATTCGTTGTTTGCGGGGATATTTATATCTTATCTTTAAACAGAACTCAGTTATTCTCAATTGGCCTCCTTTTTCTGTTTTAAATATTTTTTTATGAATAGCATGTGTTGAAATGCTTTTTTAATACTCAAAATCCTATATCGCCCACCCAACAGTTGAAATCGCCCACGGGTGGGCGACATCACCCAGGTTGGGAAACCCTGGGCTAAAAGGATGGAGATCCAATTACAATATTTCTGCCGTTTATAACCAGTGTCGGCAAAATTTTACAGCGTTGATTGATCATTAGGGCAGTGCAGTCAATTTAAAGATACTCGCTACAAATACTAGGCGAGAATCAGGGTCCAGGTCGAGAGGTGTGGGGTGACGGCCTCAGGGTAAGAAACAAAAGACAGGCGTGATCTTTCGGCGTCAGTTAATTGCAGCTGGGAATTTGCCATTTGTGACGATTCCGCTCCGAAATTAACAAGAAATGTCGGTTATCAGTCGAAGTGGCAGCCTCTCACTGTCCGAAACGACAACTCCAGCCCACATCCCTTATTTCACTGCAGTCTCCTTAACTTTTTCGCAATCATCACAACGCCCTGACTCACCCTGTTCTGACACCCCGACATAAGGCGGCAAGTGGTTGATTCATTAGCACACTGACATACTTGTGGATTAATCAGGACCCGACCGGACCAGACTGCGGTCAAGTTATCAGCGGCTAGTAATCACCAATCTGGTCGATGGGTAGTATGTATTCAGGTTGACGGGAAAGGAGGATTTTTTTTTTTTTTTTTTTTGTGAGCGGGAAAAGGAAACATCTCTTTTTTTTTTTTTTGGGTGAGTTTATATATTTTTACTTCATTTATGCTTTCTCTTTTGTTTCTTATACTTTCTCCGCTAGGTTTTTTCATTCCTTCGGATCGATTGTCTTACAAGTTATATATATATATATATATATATATATATATATATATATATATATATATATATATTCTGATTTTAGTTGCTTTCCTTCTCTTATCCTGCATCTACGTCAGTTCTAATCATCCTTTTCTCGTATTTTCCCTTTTTTAATTCTTTTTCTTTCCTTTTTCATTCATCATTTTTATTTTTTTATATTCTCTCTTTCATTATTTTTCTTTATTATTTACATTTAATTCATATCATTTTCTTTTTCATTTCATAGTTTTTCCTTTTCGTGCATCACGTTTCTTTCCTTTTTAAAATTTATTTTCCTTTTTTAAAATTATATTTATTTAATGTTTTTCATTCATCATTTTTATCATTATAATCCATTCATGTTTTCCTTCTTTTTTTGATTTAGTTTCTTGCATTCATCCCTTACTTTTTATATTTCATTCATATTTTTCTTCGCTTTTTCATTCCTTGTTTTTCATTCACCATTTATCTTTTTATATTTTATTCATATTTTTTCTATTTTTCATTCCTTATTTTTCATTCACAATTTATATTTTTTATATTTATTCATATTTTTTCTATTTTTCATTCCTTATTTTTCATTCACCATTTATCTTTTTTATATTTATTCATATTTTTTATATTTTTCATTCCTTATCTTTCATTCGCCATTTATCTTTTTATATTTCATTCTTGTTTTCCTCTTCTTTTTATTCCTTTTCGTTACCTTTCATTTATCGTTTTTCTTTTTCTATTTCATTCTTATTATTTTCTCGCTTTCTTTTCATTTCTTTTTTTTCATTCTTTATATTTCCTTTGTATATTTACGCATATTTTATTTCTGTTTTCATTCCTTGATTTTCATTCACCATTTTCCCTTTTATATTTAATTCGTGTTTTTCTTCCACATTTTTCATTGCTCACCTTTCATTCACTATTTTCATATTTCATTCCTATTTTCCATCTCCTTTTTCTTTGCCCTGCTTTTCTATCACGTCTCTGCTTCTGTTTTATTTCCTTCTCTTTCAACTTCGTTCATTTATTATTTTTTTTATTTTATCCGTATTTTCACTTTCTTTTTCATTCTCATCCTTCAACATTTTCTTTTCATTTTTCTTTCATTCCTTAATTTACGCTGACTTTCTTTATTTAACATTAAATTTCATTCATTTTTTTTTCTCTTCTTACCGATTCATGTTTTTCCTTACCTACATTCTTTCATCTCAACATCAGTCTATATTTCTGAGATGAGCTTTTGTAACTCTTTACACTATTTATATCGCTCGGACTATTGCCCCCATCTTTAATGCGATATTCATAACGTTTTGGTCGTTGTATTCTCCAGTCTTCTTCAGGTGATATGTATTGGAATTTTGAACCGCACCCTTTATTTAATCCATCGGGGTAAATGGTTCTAATTCCATGTTTTTTTTTTATTTATTTATTTCAGTATCAGTTAATTCTGTTTAGTATCTCTGCAAGTTTTTGTTCCCTCTGCTCGGTGAAGTCTGTTTTTTTGGGGGGATCACATCAACCAACGCTTTTATCCACTGTCCTTCTCTCATCTTTACCCAAGTTTGTCCTTTCATCATTCTTTTCTTTCATAGGTTTTAACTCTTTTTCATTTACTTTCGTTTTTTCTTTCATTACCTCGTTTCAGTCAACCGTAGGGATTTCTTTCTTTTTTTTTATTTTGAAAAAAAAAAAAAAAAAAAAAAAAAAGGCATCCGTTTAGCTAACACTTTACCCCACACTTTCGAGAAAGTGCTGAAAAGTTCTCAGTCCGACCAACTTTCCAAAATCAACATTCTTCTATTTGGTCATTGAAATATAAGTTTTTGGGAAGTGGGTCGGGCACTTTACAGCATTGTTTATTTTTGTTTATTTTCTTTTTTATGTGCGTATTTTCTATACTGAATCCTTAATTGAGGTAGCTGGGGGTACCTTAAAGGCTTAGTCTGGTGTTGAGGGTAGTTCAGATTACTGATAGAATTCGCTGCTGGAGAGTGAGAAAGTGGGAAGAAGCGGCAGATATCAACTTGTCGTTTCGTTACGTAAACCAGTTTTGATTCTCTAAGACCATTTAAGCACGGTGGAGTAATGGATAGCGGCTTAGATTGAGGAATCAGAGATTGTAAGAATGTTTTTGAGATAATGATTTACTGACACAATTTCTACTAATTAATCCACAGCTGGGGAGTAAAAAGAGGTGGATTCATACCTTTCCATGGATAGTTACGCTTAAATGAATATAACGAACCCAACTGGAATTAGAACTCGGCTCTCCGATTTCCAATTCCGAGCCGTTATCTGTTACACCACCAGTACATCCAATCTTACAGCAACACGTATTCCCAAACCGTCACCCATCCAGGTACTAGCCAGGCTCAACGTTGCTTAACTTCGGTGATCGTTGAAATTTCTAGGATATATAATTAGGAAAGAAGGGTTAGAGAATTTGGCACTCACAGGGCCATATTGGTAAGTGAGACAGAAAGAAAACAGCGAATGACCTATCTATGCTATTGTGAGGGCTAGTAAAAAGAGAAACGTTATTAAGAGCTACAATGGATAGGAAGTTGTGGAGAGCCATGACTGAATATAGATGAATAATTAGGTTGTTGATTTAGTATCGATAGATCACGTCGGTGAAGAGGGCAGCAGATAAAATTACTCAAACGTATTTATTGCCTGACAAAACCAGAAACAAAATGGCTTCTGTTGTCGCTTTTTTCCTGCGCCACCATGGGAGAGACAATGAACGAACGACGTGAAGGAATAACGGAATTAAGATACGCCATAGAGTAGATGCCAAAATCGTTTTTGTCTCTATCTGTAAACAGGTTTGCATCTAAAAGAGGGGAAAGCCGTCGGCAATCGAAATGAACTTAATCGAACTTCCATAACTGTTTCTGTTGAGAATGAATAGTGGTTTTGATATAATTGAGTCTGTAATTAGATAACTGGTCTGGGGGAGTTGGATAATGGGATAGAGGAGTCCCAAGAAAAGGCGAAAAGGATGGCAAAAATAAAATAGAAAAGAAAAGAAAAAAAAAAATAAGGAAAAATAAAGATATTTATAAAGAAACAAAACAAAAAAAATAAAATAAAAGAAAGAGAAATAGCCCGCTCGTCGTATATTGGATCACAGTCTCATTGCATAACTCATTCAAAATTTGTCCGATCCTCTGTAGATATTTGATTCCGGGAATGTTACGAAGTTTGGCAAAAATACCGCCATTTAACATTGAGTACCTCCCTAAGATTTGAGAACCATCCAAAGAAATATATATTTTAATCGTTATCACCCTATGCAAGGCAGTAAAGCCACTAAAACACAACAGGTTTACAGGTCGTGGAAGAATTAGGAACAGAAACATTACTAATGAGCGGGAATAGAAAAGAGTAATCGAGGTAGCGATTGATATTGCATTTATATTTTTGCAGATAAAAGTTGACTGGAAAGCATGGCGCCGGATAGGAGTTCCACAAGCGGGAAGTGCGAGAAATGAAGCTATTAGCCTAGAACTTACAGATAAATCTAGATTTCAATAATTTATTGTATTGCGCTTAAATTAAAAAAAAACAAACAAACAAACTAGGTACCATATCATACGAACAAGAAAAGCAACCTTACAGCGATGAGATAGTGACTAAAGCTGAGCCGCCAAATCAGGAGCAATATATATTGTAAATGGACACTGACGGCGACAGTCTGTTTCATCCGTGAATGCAATCTTCAGGCCATGTGTGTTGTGTTTTAACTCGACTATCAATATAAGTTGGAACGATTATGTTATAGATTATTGTAGAAGATATTGAGTAGGAATAATTTTATATTTACATGCGCTCTGTCTCTGATATTGAGCACTTTTAGCCCCAAATACAGGATACCATATATGACATTGAGGTCCTCGAACAAGCGAAAATCACCAGCATTGAAGACATGTTGCTAAAGTCACAGCTAGGCTGGGCAGGGCATGTCTCCGTAATGGGGGACCATCGCCTGTGCATGTTCGCCCTGTATGGCGTACTCTCCACTGGCCACCATGACATGGGGCGTGCACAAATGAAGCGTTATAAGGATCCCTTCAAAAAGTTCCTCGATATCTGTCACATCATCGCTAGTGGTCGACACTTGCTGCTGACCGTCACGCCTGGCGCCGCCTGTCCACCAGGCCGTTTCCATCTTTGAGAACTCTCGCAGGGCCAACCTGAAGGAGAAACGCCGTAGGAGAAAGGACCAGGAAGCCTGAGCAGCAATACCAGAACAGAGCTTTAATTGCAGTCGCTGCGGTCGGACTTGCCTGTCCCGTATCGACCGAGTCAGCCATCAGCGTGCCTGCAGTTGGCGTGAACAGTCCACTTCATAAATCTTCGTTCGCGAAGCCAAGCCAAGACGGTATATATATATATATATATATATATATATATATATATATATATATATATGGATTACGCTGTCCTCGTCGACGTATGAGGTCCATCCAACAATTCCATTCCTAAAACTGAACAGCCAGGCCGCCTGTAGATATGATTTAATTATAATGATGACGGCTTGTTTAGAATCAACTACACTTTTACACTACTGAATACAGAAAGCCGATGCATATTGTTTCAAAAGGTCTGTAAACGACTCTCCTCTGGTATAGAATTCAGATTTGTGCTTCTTCTAGATTCGTTGACAATTGAGGCTAATGAGTCCTCTGTCCTATTATTTATCTCATAGTTGGGGAGAGAAGAGGCGGACTCATATATATATATATATATATATATATATATATATATATATATATGGACTACGACTCCTCCAACAATTCCATTCCTAAAACTGAACAGCCAGGCCGCATGTAGATATGATTTAATCCTTAATATCCTTAAGAATGCATCGACTAACTCAATTGAGGCTAATGAATCCTCTGTCCTATTATTTATCCCATAGTTGGGGAGAGAAGGTGGACTCATATATATATATATATATATATATATATATTCTTAAGAATGCAGGAAGGCATTATTTCATAAGAGATCCCTATCGACTAACACATCTCCAAAAGAATATTTTGGTAATTTTGATTGACAACGAGAACACATTTTGCACTGGGAGAAAATATAGCGTATTCTTCTGATGAAAGCAACCTCTAATGAAAGTATGTCATCTTGCTTTTTCAAATCTCTGCCATCATATTTCTGTTCAAACAGACACACAGGCACCCACATATATATACCGTATATACTGGCGTATAATACGACTATTGAAAACCTAATTTTGAAGATAATTTTAAGGTGGTCGCATCATAGACGAAATATAAAATTAGCGCATGTTACTGCTGGCCGTGGCTACCCCGTTGACCAAAATACATATCCATTTCAGTCAGTTATGTACAAGACGTGATATACGCTTAGACGATCATGTATCTTTCGATACATGACCGACGAGGCTATTTTTTCCCGCATTAGGTTGCCATTTCTTTCTGCGGTAAACCAATTGCCATCCAAAGCTATAGAAGCCGGTCTGTCCTGTTATTTACCCATAGCTGGTAGGAGAAGAAGAGGATTCATACCTTTCCCAAGGGTATTAGTACGTAAGTGAATGTAATGGATTCGACTGGAATTCGAACTCGGCTCAATCCGTGACGCTATCCAAGCCGCTATCCATTACTCCTGTCCTTGTACTGTAGTCAAATTAGCTTCAAAATTAGGACTTCAAAAGCCACATGATACGCAAGTACATGCGGTATATATATATATATATATATATATATATATATTTACAAATTCATGAATTATTCACAAAAAAACAAATGCAAAGGTTAATATCTGCCTCATTAGTTCTTATTTTACTACAAGCTTTCGTCTGTTCCTACAGACATCTTCAGGTATGGAATAGATGTTGTTCTTGTTTTTTCTCTCAGTAATAAAAGGACAACGAAAATATATGTATTGTTGTATCCTAAAATGCTATTGGAAATGAGTTAATGTTTTGGGCGTGCAGTAGCAACGCTAAGTTTGATTTAAATTTTTTTTACAGTTGTGCGTTCATGTACAAATATGGGGATAAACGAATTTTTTACTGGTAAATTTTCTGTCAAAGTGGCATGAACTATATTGATCAATAATTACAGTAATGTCGCACTTATTATCCAAAAGTCGCACTTGGATCAGTTATTTTAATTTCGATAAACGTGCAATCAATTTACAAATTTTTATTGTGAATAATTCATGAATTTGTAAATTGATTGCACGTTTTATCAAAAATATATATATATATATATATATATATATATATATATATATATATTTCTAAAATTTTAATAGATTTATTTATTTTTAGCCAACATTTTTAGTACTTCAAACGTGGAAACTCGTATTTGAAATAAACGACCCATTTTTTAAATTATATTTTAAACAGTGTGCATTACGTCAGTTTAAAATAAAAATTGGCCGTCTATTTCAAATCCGAGTTTCCACTAGAATTTACATTTGAAGTAGTAAAAATGTCGGATGAAAAATAAATTTAATAATTCTTTAGTAAATTCTTGGTTTACCTTTCAGATATGAAACTGGGCAGATATGGGATTTTGAGAAAAATATCGTCATAAGGAATTATGTTTTCCTTGCTAGACATGGAAGTTCTCTATAGCTGAGTGGTAAAACATGTCGGATCATACGGAGAATTCTCCCATATAGGGGCGGGCGGGAGGCGCGGGTTCGATTCCTACCGGAGATTACTTTTTCTTTATTGAGATTTCTTGAATGCATAGACCAATAGACATAATACACACTGTTTAAATTAATAATAAAAATGATTTTTGGGTTTAAACACACACACACACACACACACACTACATACACCAGGATTCTTTATTACGTGTGACAATAGAGTATAGATGACAATACTAGATTCCTCATACAGGACATATAACCATTGAGAACCAAATGTTATATCAATCTTCTTATATGAGAGTGAATGCTGGATAATTTCCTCACAGATGAAGAGGAGACTTGAAGCAGCAGAAATATGGTCCTACAGATGGATGCTGAGGATTCCATGGACAGACATCTAAGCAACAACAGAGAAAATGGAAACAAAAAGGAAACTCATACCTAACATAAAAAAGAGCCAGTCGAAATTCCTGGGACACATAATCAGGAAAGAGAGCTTGGAAAATCTGATACACACAGGACAGATTGAAGGCAAGAAGGACAGAGGAAAACAACGCATAACGTACTTCCTGGATTAAATAGATGGCAGAACAAAGGTTATGGAGAGATAACAAAAATACAACATTTATTAATAGTTACAAAGGACAAGAAATTGTGGAGAGCCATGATCGCCTACGTCATTTTTTATGTTACAAGAGAACACGTATCCTAGGATCGCCCTTGCATGGCGTATTTCTGTCATATATGGTCTGGAGCTCCTTCTGTTGGCCTCGGGGTTCTTGATAGGCTCCAGAGGCGGGTATGCAATATAATTGGCCCTGCTCTGGCATCTCGTCTACAGTCACTTTCTCACAGATTTGCCGTCGCCTCTCTGTCTGTTTTACAAATACTTTCATGGTAATTGCTCCGAGGAGCTGCATTCGCTGGTTCCCAGACTTCATGAATTCAAGCGCCCTACGAGGCTGGCATCCCGCTCTCAACCCTTTCACTGCCGAAACTACTAAATGTAGCCGTCTCTTCTACTCTAATAGCTTCATGTCTCGCACCTCTCGCCTGTGGAACTCCCTTCCCTATGCCATTTTCCTTGAGAGCTATAATCTCCAAATATTCAAATGTAATGTCAATCGATATCTCCAGTTGCCTTGATCTATCCCCTATCCTTCTCCTCATCCTTTCCTCTATCACTCCCTATCTGATCTTGCTCCAAATCTTCTGTAACCCCTTGCGTCCTAGTGGCTTCCCCATAACTTGGGGTGCGGTGTTAAAGCAAAAAAAAATCAATATCAACATAGCGGTGGAGGATTTACCTGAAAATATATTTGCGACTAGCAACAGAATTTGAACTCTGTTCATTAGTGACTTTTTTTTTCAGTCGCTAACTGTAGCACAAGTCTCTTAACATTGCTCATTAGAAAATGGTAGTGGCTTTGCCAGGGAAGGCATTATATGTTGCTTTTCTTAAAATGCTCCAATGTAGCCGCAGTCAGGTTCGTACACAAACACTTCCATCTAAGAAAAAAAAGAAAGAAAGCACTTTAAAAAGAACCAGATTCCTACCACGTTCCGATGAAGAAAAGAGAAAAGAAATCCGAAGATTCTAAAAACTAAACAAGTTATGTTTCCTCTGAAATTACTACAATTCCTAATTGGAAAGTCGAAGAAATTCTCGATGTTGCTAGGCAACGCATCGTTAAGTTTGTCTCGTCACAACATGAGAAAAAAAAAGAAAAGATAATTCAGAGAGAGAGAGAGAGAGAGAGAGAGAGAAGGAGATATGTAATTGTTAGAAATAAGTGCACCTAATCTGGTACAAGGCTTTTGATATCGAACCTTTAAATGGTGATCAAATGCATCATGGGAATAATTACTTGAGGTAGAAGTAACTTGTAGCGAGGTGTTCATTGAGGTGAAGGTTCAAGCCACAATAAAAGACGGTAATTTGAATGCGGATTTTCTAGGTAATCTGAGATCGATTATCTCTACGTTTTGTGATGATAAACGTTCACTCTTTGTAAATTCCGTTAGGTCAACGAATTCTCGTTATCACTTCCGAAATTCTCGTTGTAGACGAGACTTTGTAAATGCAGATACTGGTAGTAACACCTCAACAATACTCTTACTAATAATACTTGTTCAAATTGTAAAATAGTAATCGCCGAATAGTAATTTGTATAATAATCACTATGGAGGAATAGTATAGAGAAAATATTTATTTTGCAAAAAAATACAAAATTGTGGCACAAGGCCGATGGGGGGGCGCTAGGAAAGGCCGGTTTTTCACTGACTATCCTATTCCTCGCCCCTTACGATTTTTTCCTCTTCAAAAATCAAATCCAACTTGAAAGTAACAAAATTTCAAGAAGTCGAGGCAATCGAAGAGAATGTTACGAGGTAGCTATCTCAAAAAAAAAAAAAGAATTCCATCAATAGAAATGTTGTTGGATAAAGTGTGTGGCTTCAGAAGGGGACTACTTCGAAGGAGATTAAATGTCGAATTGATATGTGTTGTAGTTTTTCTTTTTATATCACCAATCCCGATACTTTTGTACTAGACTTAGTATATAAATATTGCCAGGTGTTGTAAAAATTATGAGGTTGAGTGGTAAGTAAATTCTTTTAAAAAATATTTTAATGACGAATGCATCGTCCTAATTAACAGATGAGGAAAATTGGGTTATATTTCTATAACCGACCCCAAATGTTGAACTTCATAGAAGAACGGATGTAAATGGATACATATTGTACATTAGACAATGTCATTTCCTAAGAAAAAAAAACTGATACTCTAACAAAATGCTAGACAAGTTATATGGGTATGCATTGTCAGTTTTCTACATAAAAAAGAACTATTGCTCTACTTTTAAATTAAATGTTACGAACGTTGGAAATGTACTCTATTCGTTCTCATCTTACTATATATATATATATATATATATATATATATATATAATAAAGTGGAAAAAGTTTGCTTGTAAGGCGTTTCGTCCTTCAGGACTTCATAGGACTAAATTTGTTATGTTGATAGGATCAGATATACGCACGAACGAGAGTTGCTGGGATTTATATATTATATATAGATTTATATATAAATTCCCCTATCGTATCGTTAAATATTTGAGCTTTAAGAAAATATTGCAGTAACCATCATAATTATGAACAATGATCTTTCAACTGATAATTGATATTAACCTGGGGCTCCACAAAAACATCCATAAAGCTTTAATAATTTTTAATCATTGTTTTATTTCGTTATTTGCCATCTCATGATTACATATATATATATATTTCGTTATTGCCATTTTTACGTTTTTACATACATATATATATATATATATATATATATATATATATATATAAATATATATATTAAGAATAAATATAGTGTGCTATATTTATGGGATAAAGTGCTCGATATCAGAGATAGAGCGTGTGTAAATATAAAAGTGAACATAGAAGTCAACACTTAGAGGCGACAGTCTGTTTTATGCTATATGCAATCGTCCAGGCCATATATATATATATATATATATATATATATATATATATATATATATATATATATAAAGGAACAAGTCAACACTTAGAGGCGACAGTCTGTTTCATGCTATATGCAATCGTCAGGCCTGACGATTATATATATATATATATATATATATATATATATATATATATATATATATATACAAAAAATTAATTAACAATGGTAATGAGAATAATGTTGGTAATGTTAATGAGATCAATTCGCTAACAAGACTTAATGAGACATTAACTTACTAACTATTCCTTGAATAATACGATCTTTATATTTGAGTTGTATATTTGCGTTGTTGTCAAATGAAATTGAAGTGCCTAGTACTTTCGACAATTTCAAACTGTCATCTTCAAGGCGCGTTTTTGTTTTCCATATACAGGCGAAACACCAAGATGAAATATGTGTAATGTAGACCGAAATTGTCGAAAGTACTATGCTCGTCAGTTCCATCTGACAACAACCCAAATATAATGATTGTATTATTCAAGGGACAGACTGGGTTCTATAGCTTTGGATAGCAATTGGTCTTGGAGAAGGACAATTCTGAACTCAAGCTCTGCGGAGAGTCGTTTGGGGACCTTGTGCACCAGGTCTCTGTATTCGTCCCTTCAAAAAGTGTGATTGGTTGTGCACAAAAACTTCACCACTTTAATCAAATCACATGTGGTGGTGTCTGGCTGTCGGTTTCTAGGAACTGAGCTGCTTGACCCTCATACGTCGAATCGACAGGAGAGTCGAGAATATATATATATATATATATATATATATATATATATATATATATATATATATACATTTCTGTAGTTCACTGATACTAACAAGTAGATGTTTTTTTCTCCTGATGATGGCCATACTAGCCGAAACTAGTCGAGGAATCTAATTAAAATAATAAAAACGAAAGCATATTAATATACAACCCAGTGTGTTTGAAGATTTTAATTTTTTAAATATTTTTCATTGTTCAAAACACTCACTCACACACACACACACACACACACACACACACACACACACACACACACATATATATAAAATGCCCATATTTTTTCTTTGATTAGATGTCATCTTCTCCATTCTGTTATTTAGTCAGCTCAAGGCTACATGCTTAGAGTACCCAATGAGATTCGAAATTACTTCAGTAATGAAATCTTATAAGACAAATTAACTGATCATTGATTACGGGTAGGCACCCTTATATGATACTAAACTTTGTATTGACAGAGCCACCGGCATAGAACATAGCAGTTCAATTTTTCTCAGGACTTACCTTCAGTCAGGAAGGTTCATAAAACTACCTAGCTGATCATTGATTACGACTAGGTATATTTTTACAGTACTGAACTTTATATGGCACAAGGTCATAAATATCGCGCACCTCCTAAGAATTAATTTTTCTCAAGAGTAACGGTAGTAATGCTATATGGAAACACTTTCCAAACGTTTATTTCGTAAGTTTGGCTTAGTATGGTAGAAGGATACATATGGGGGACACCAGATGATAGTACTCTTAGCTTACTCTGACACAAATTGGTCACTAACTGCTTGGATGTGAGGGTGGTGTAATGGATAATGGCTTGGAATTGTTAATCGGAGAGCCGAGTTCCAATCACCATTGGGTTCGTTATATTCACTTACGCGCAAATACCTTTGGGAAAGGCATGAATCCACCTCTTCTCCCACAGCTATGGGTTAAATAATTACTGTTTTTTACTATATATATATATATATATATATATATATATATATATATATCGTATAGCTGGCCACTCGTATTCGAGGATACCTGTCTACTAGGGCGGCTAGCCAATCCCTATTGCAGACGCTTGCTCAGACGCATTTGCGTTTATTCAACATCCACAGAGCCCACGTATAGTTTATAGTGCAACTATGCTGAGCAAACCTTAGTTACAGTTTCTTGGAAAGAGCGTGTTATCTAACGTGATTAACAATTTGAACAAGCCCAGCACGCTCAAGGTCTCGGCCATGATGACTTGTGACTTCGTGCTAGCACAAATATATATATATATATATATATATATATATATATATGTATAGTAAGGTTCACCCTGGACATAAAACTCGGGAGCAACTCAAGGTAGAGGGTTACGTTAGAGGGTAGTTTATATGGATAGGAGGAGAATATAACGGTTGACTCTAGACTTGTATAGGTTAAGGTTGTAGTGATGGGGGAAATATCCTCTTGGGAGTCTGTTCCACAGGACAGTGGTTCATGGGAAGAAGCTGCTTCAGTGTGACTTACTTCTCGACGATGGAATACAAAGGGTGTGGTTTTCTATTTGTAAGTGTCATATATATATATATATATATATGTGTGTGTGTGTGTGTGTGTGTGTAAAAGTGTGTGTATATAAATATAAATAAATATATATATAATTATTTATATATTATATGCGCGGTACTTATTAGAAAGCGCTCAATATCAGAGATAGAGCTAACATATTTGGTTGGATAGATGTGAGTTTGTGATCCTGGGTTTCACGCTTTTGCGATCGTCAGACAAACTGATTATTTTTTTTAAATTTTGGGTTTATGTAGATTGCGTGTATTAGTGTTATTATGGGTGTGGGAGGGGGGAAACAACGTCGTGATGTCATCGTGCTAACGCAAACATCGATGTATGCAGACACATATACACACTTGGTCGTCCGTCGGGACTCATACATATATAAACATATGTGGACAGTTTCGGATTTGACATATGTATGTATACGGGTGGTGTTGTATCTATACATACGCATTTGTATGTTGAAATTTAAAGATTGGAAGTGTAGCGAAAATTTCACGTGAATGTATACATGTCATTTTTCTATTTTTCCACCCACTGAATAATATTTCCTCACATGTATGTATATACGTGTGGTGGGGTTTGTGTAAAATTATGATAGGTAAAAATTATTATTATTTTTATTAATTTTTAAAAAAAAGGGGTTTATTTGTTATATTTAAAGCTGGTTATTTGTTTGTTTTTGATGACAGTGTATATGTAACTGGTAGAAATTTAGGTTTGTAATCCTTATTGGTTATTTTATATGGTGAATTTAATATGCTGGGCAAGAGGGTAGTTTATGTTAATAATTATAGCGGGTCTATATGATAATAGTAGATGTGATGTGTATATATATATATATATATACATTTCGGCTTTAAATAACGCACAGAAATTGATATGCCGCCGAACAAAAAAAGTCAACCAACCAACTAAAATTGTCGATCTTTTCCGATTCTAACAAGTGTCGCGGCTTAAGAATGGTCTAAAAATGTTCTAAAAGTCGTAGTTTTTTTTTTACGTGGGGACCAATTTACTTAAGTAGTTCCACAATGATCTAGAACTCTCTGCCTATTAACCTTTTCGCGGGTCCTCTCGAGGTCTTTACGAATCCCAGTTAATTTTGGCGCAAAGCTCTAAGAGTGGAACCCCCGTTGATCATCGACCTCAGGAAACTAGTCAAAGAGTCTTTCGAGGTTTCCTTTTCTTTTTTTCTCCCATTTTTTTTACCCCCTCCCCCACCTCATATTCCCGATCCTTTGCTCTTTCCTTTCTTGAAGATCATTGAAGTTATTCATCAACCCAATTATTATGCGCTACCCTTTTAAAAGCAGACCCCAACCATAGTTCCTCCAAGCTTTCCTCCCTAATCACCACCACAAATGCTTAGGCATAACTTGAGCTTCTAGATCCCTCTATCCTGACTCAGATGCCACGCAATCCACTTTCCTCCCCGTATGTTCCCAGAAAGGCGTGTCATCAAGTAACCCTCACTTAACCTACCAGGTTAGAATGGTGTTAATGACATTTTGGTTTTGGGAAAGAAAAAAAAGAAAGAAAGAAAAAAGCGGGTCAGTTTCGTGTCTTTAGTTTTTTTTTTATGCCAGCCACTGCATCGGATTTGTTTTTCTTATTAGATATTTTCTCATTTAAATATATTTAATATATAATATAATATATATATTATATTTAATATATAAATATATTTAATATATAATATAATATATATATTATATTAATATATAAATATATTTAATATATAATATGATATATATTATATTTAATATATAAATATATTTAATATATAATATGATATATATTATATTTAATATATAAATATATTTAATATATAATATAATATATATATTATATTTAATATATAAATATATTTAATATATAATATAATATATATATTATATTTAATATATAAATATATTTATATATGATATAATATATATATTATATTTAATATATAAATATATTTATATATATATAATATATATATTATATTTAATATATAAATATATTTAATATGTAATATAATATATATATTATATTTAATATATAAATATATTTAATATATATATAATATATATATTATATTTAATATATAATATATATATTATATTTAATATATAAATATATTTAATATATAATATATATTATATTTATAAATATATTTAATATATAATATATATATATTATATTTAATATATAAATATATTTAATATATAATATATATATTATATTTAATATATAAATATATTTAATATATATATATATATTATATTTAATATATAAATATATTTAATATATAATATATATATTAAATTTAATATATAATATTTAATATATAATATATATATTATATTTTAAATATAATATATTTAGTATATAATATATATATTATATTTAATATATAAATATATTTAATATATAATATATATATTATATTTAATATAAATATATATTTAATATATAATATATATATTATATTTAATATATAAATATATAATATATATAATATATATATATATATTTATTTTAATATATAAATATATTTAGTATATAATATATATATTATATTTAATATATAAATATATTTAATATATATATATATATTATATCTAATATATAAATATATTTAGTATATAATATATATATTATATTTAATATATAAATATATTTAATATATATATATATATATTATATTTAATATAAATATATTTAGTATATAATATATATATT